>PTEX01000048.1:3722567-3908408 GCA_003342815.1 Eudromia elegans
GGACACCACCCTGTGCCACATGCTCTAGGGGACCCTGCGTGTGCAGGGGGGTTGGACTAGATGACCTCTACAGGTCCCTTCCAACCCTAGCCATTCTATGATTCTATGATTCTATGAACCTGATAGCCTTCTGTGAAGGAATGACTGGCTGGGTAGATGAGGGCAGAGCGGTGGATGTCATCTATCTGAACTTCAGCAAGGCTTTTGACACTGTCCCTCACAGCATCTTCCTAGGCAAGCTCCAGAAGTGTGGGTTAGATGAGTGGATGCTGAGGTGGATTGAAAACTGGCTGGATGGCAGAGCTCGGACCGTGTTGATCAGTGGTGTGGAGTTGAGCTGGAAGCCTGTGGCTAGTGGTGTCCCCCAGGGATGAGTCCTTGGTCTGGTCCTGTTCAATTTATTCATCAATGACCTGGATGAAGGGATGGAGTGCTCCCTCAGCAAATTTGCTGATGATATGAAACTGAGAGGAGTAGCTGATACCCCAGAGGGCTGCGCTGCCATCTAGAGGGACCTGGACAGACTGGACAACTGGCTGGTGCAAAACCTTATGAAATTCAACAAGGGCAAGTGCAAAGTCCTACATCTGGGGAGGAATAACCCCAGACAGCAGTACAGGCTGGAGACTGACGTTCTGGAGAGAAGTTTTGCAGAAAGGGACCTGGATGTCTTGGTAGATGACAAGTTGGCCACAAACTACAGTATCAAATGTTCCATGGGAACTTAAGGAAAAAATTCTTAACAGTGAGGGTGACAGGGCATTGGATCAGATTGCTAAGAGAAGTTGTGGAGTCACTTGCTCTGGATATCTTAAAAACCAGCCTGGATGCCACCCTGTGCCACGTGCTCTAGGTGACCCTGCATGTGCAGGAGGATTGGATTAGATATCTGAAGGTCCCTTCCAACCTTACTGATTCTATGAATCAGGTACAGGGTAGATTGCAGTTCATGCTTGTGAATTGGCTTGAAGCAACCTTGAGGGAACATTTGGGTGCACATCTACATGGACTAATAACAAACCTGCATGTACTGTATATTTTTATAACAGAGCATCTCTCGGAAAAATGTTTTCTTACTGTTCAGACTTGTGTTCTTGCAAAGAAATCTCTACATAAGTCAGGAAAATGTTCTGGATAGCTAGGTTGGTAATATGGACATGTGAGGATTTGCATAGAATGCCTCAGTATTTATGGTGAACTAATGGCTCTGCACTACTGGAAGGAGGTGGTCTTGCTCATTCCTACTTATCATGCACAACCTATTCCTTCTTGCAGAAGATTAAACCACATTGTAAGTCCTCACAATGCTTTTTATTTCTTAAGTAAATCAAAGGTGTGGAGAAGTAGTGGATTTCCCAAGACTATCCAACAGACTTAAAGCAAAGCTGTGATCAGATTGAGATTTCCCAGTTATGAAAGAATAGTCTTGATCATTTGTTTTGGCTTGCAACCTATTAACAGTGGGGCAGGTTTTTGTTTTGTTTGGAGTGCATAGCACTAACTTGGGTTGCAGAGATCTTCCTGAAAACATGATAAAAATTACCCCTGAATTCTGAGATTTGCCATGTGACTCTTGGAAAAACTGATAGGGCTACTTATGTGAGCAAGATATGGTAACATTGAGAATGTTATTTTTGGCTGACAGTGTGACTGAATGGGAGATACTGCTCCTTTTATCTTTTTGATAAAGAAGTGAGGGAGAGCCAAAGGGCATGACTCTTACTCTTGAGGGTGCCTGTATGTGCCTTTTAACTGTTAGCTGCCATGTGTCACCCTGAGACTTTCCACTTATGGTAGCAATTTTTTCTGTGCGTATTTTGCTATATTGTGTATATATTAGAAGTCTCCTTTCTTGTAAGTTCTATACTGTTATTGTATAACTTAAGGCTGAAACTGGTAAGCGGGCTGTCAAACTGAAATATTTTTGTCTCTTCAGATGGCCTACTACCTCAGAAGACACTGCACCAAAATGTATCTATTCCTACAAGTTTACCTGAGGGGATGTTTCCCCGGATTGTTTAGGGGCTGTTTGTGCTTTCCTTCTGTTGTTTTAGTTCAAATTGGAGGGATCACCAAGCTGGTAGTTAAAAAGAAAGGTGGGAAATAATAAGATATGATGAAAGATTAATTGATCTGCATGTGTTTTACTATGTTATAGCTGCCTAGGGTATGGGAAAGAAGATGTATTTAGTGCTTCCTCTTGCTAGTGTAACTCAAAGAAAGAGGGCAGTATCTCTCCCCACCTGGAAGCCGTTAGTGAGATCAAACATCTTTTGAGGTGAGGAGCTCTGAGCTCTTATGTCATTATTGGGGTAATGAGGAGGGTCAGTGTGTGCATGTAAAACTACTAAGTGAAGATGATAAATGTATTTCCTGAACTGTGAGCTTAATGTAAGGGGAACAAGAGAGGAGGAAAGAAGTCAAAATTTGTGAAAACTACATCCTCCTTTAGTGGAAGGACTTTTTTTTTTTTTTTCCTTTTTGTCATGAAAAGAGTTCCCATTTGCATGAGAGATTATGCCACGTTACTTCTTACTTTTTTTTTATTAATATAAGCTGGATAACTTCTTGCTTTTGTTACAGAAGGCTCTACTACACTTCCATTGATTTCAGATATAGCTGGACCTTGAAGAGGATCTAAAGCTATCTCAAGTGTCACTTAGAATATTTGTCCAAGGAAAGCTTACTATCCTTTTTCTTGTACTTACATTGAGCTCTCTGAACAAAGCAGATCTGCTGCCACAATTGCTATTTTTAAGTACGTTTAAGACGCTGGTCAGCTCTGTGGCCCGCTGTGTTGGCTTCAACTTTTATACAGTAATCCTGGGGCTGAAACTTTCTACTGGTGCTCTCAGACTCTGAAGAGCATAATTGAGATGTGTCTGTTCAGAGCTCCTTTTAAACAAAAGTGGAGTCAGTGTGTCTGCTGCCATGTGTGGAATGTTTTCTTGATTTCTCTTTCCTGCAGGCTAATTCAAGAAGCATGCTCTGGGAGGCAGGGCTTGTTTCTGTAGAGGGAGAACTGTTCTCTTTGCCTTCATTTTCAAAATCTAGTCTGTGAAGGCAGAACCTCTTTGGCCATATTACATCACTGAAGCCTCTAGGTGTTGAGTCACTATTATATTTAGATGATGGCACACTTTTTATTCTAATATTAGTGTTTAAGCCTGCAGTCAGTGGAAAGTCACCCTAGCAAAGATGAAGTCACCGCTCCAAGGCTGGAAAGGAATGTGGGCTTCATTCCTGCCTTCCTGGTCCACTTACAGTTGCTTTGTTTTACTTTCATTTTTTTCTACCTTTTAAGGTTGTTGCCCGTTGATATGATAACGTTATCAGAAACTGCTATTTGAAGCAGACGAGTGATTGATGTTGTGGAATCTCTACCTACTGTTTTGTTCTGCTTTGTAAATAAGATGAATGTGTTAGCCCATCACTATAAAAATGAGGGAATTGGAGGTTTTCTTTTTTCTTTTTTTTTTTTTTTTAGCAGTATATTATAAACACATAAACACATTTAATATAGAGACTTTCCAGAGTCTCACAGGAGTAGAATGGGGTCTTCCAGCAGTTCATGAATTGTGAGAAAACTGTGTGCTCCTCTTCAGGTGATGGCTAAGGATTATCATTATCTGCTAGTCTGAGAACTATTATTCTCTTTCTTATGGTCCTGGAAACACAAAATTAATTGCTCATTTGGTGTAAATGCAGAAGGCTGCTCTTACTCTGACAAACATCTAGTCTGAAAAAAATATATTTTCCATGATGCTTATTCTACTGTAACTTGTTTTAAATCCTTTCTCTGATCCACACCTGTGCAATATGTTGTTTCAGCAAGAAAATCTATGACCTTCCTTGTTCTGCCCCTGAGGTCCCATTGAAGATACAGTGCAGTGATTAAGTGTAACTTTTCAGCTGCATGCTGTAAGCCAGCTTCACCATCTGACATGCTAAAACAATTTTTTTCAATGCATTGGGGATTTCTTTTTGCTTCTTTTTCAGGAAGTTCATTACTCAATACATTTTACTTCCTGGGATACAGCTGCCAGACTGTGTTAGGCAATTATTAATCAGTGTACAGAAGGGAGGTGGTAGGATAAGATGCTGCAGTATATCTGTGATCTCTATGCATCCCTCAACCAAAGTCCCTAGTGAGGAACATTAGGCAGTGTAGGTGACAAACTGTCACTTCATGAAATCAGGTATAAAGTCTTACGTGAACTATCTGAAAATGATTGTACCAAGATCACCTCCCAAAACCTGACTATCTGAAACATCCTCGAACTGATGAACCTTGAGGCTGTCTTGGAGCTATGGAATGATGCTAAGTGGCATATGCAGAAGTCTTCCTGGAGTAGTGGGTGGCAGTGAAGTTAACATTCACTGAAATTTGTGATTTTTATTAAGTCTTTTCTCTGGCTTGGGGGTAAGAGTGCATTAGAGGTTTGGACTGGTGTGGTTATTTGTTTATAATTCCAATACGTTTTTATAAGAGATCAGTTAAGCATGTTCTTGTTAGCAAAACTACTTGCTGAGTGTAAGTAATGGGAGCTCATATATAGTTCTAAGGTGATCTGCAAGAGTTCTAATGGAGCTGTAAAGAATTGGCACACTGCTCTGCTTTGGGCCCTCCTTTATCTTTCTTCCTTCGGTGGTTAGAATCATAGAAGCATAGAATGCTTTGGGTTGGAAGGGACCTCTAGAGGTCATCTAGTCCAACCCCCCTGCACACGCAGGGTCACCTAGGACACGTGGCACAGGGTGGTGTCCAGGCGGGTTTGGAAGATCTCCAGAGAAGGAGACTCCACCACCTCTCTGGGCAACCTGTTCCAGTGCTCTGTCACCCTCACTGTTAAGAAATTCTTTCTTAAGTTCCTGTGGAATTTTTGATGCCTCAGTTGTGGCCGTTTCCTCTAGCTCTATTGCTGACCACCACTGAGAAGAGGCCGGCCCCATTCTCCTCGCTCCCTCCCTTGAGGTATTTACAGACACTGATGAGGTCCCCTCTCAACCTTCTCTCCAGGCTGAAGAGGCCCAGCTCTCTCAGCCTTTGCTCATAGGGCAGATGTTCCAGGCCCTTAATCATCTTTGTAGCCCTATTTTGACTACTAGTGGAAGATTTTGCCATTTCTGGTTTCTTTCTGAAGAAAAATATTAATAGCTTCATAATTTGGTTATCTTCAAAGAGAAACTTTGTTGCTACTCTCCCTTAACCTAAAAGACATGCTAAGGCTGTGTGGTTGTTACTCTTGGTTAGGACAAACTTGTGTGTATGCACCCTTCTTCCTGCTGGTAACCGGGTAATTAAAGCTCAAAACAGATTTTTGGGGAGTTTACTGATTCCCTGGAAGTAGAATATCTGCCAATTAAGTGAGTGTTAAATATCTTCTCTGAAGATACTTAAAATTGCCCGTAACAAGCCTCTTTGGGCCTGCAATGCCATTGTTTGTGATGTGGATGCTGTCTGTATAGTTTATCTGGTACTTGGGGTTATGTTCCCACCCCCATGCAGGGTGTTTGGGTCCACAAATACACTTATTTTGATGGGAGAATGAGCCTGGCACAAGACCAACTGGGTTAAAGGTAGATCTCTATTTGCTGCAGCTGAAATTTGGAATAGTGCTTCCAAGCATCTAGCTATACTAGTCGCTTGTAAATTTACAAAAATAAACTGATTAATGTTCTTTCCAGAGAACCCAAGGCAGCAGTTACTGTCTGCTTTTTAAATTTGGAAACTTACTTTTCTCCTTAAAAGTAACTATGGAAAAATTCTTGGCTTTCTGTGGTTGTGTTTTGCTCTGCTGCCTAGAGGGAACGCAGGTTATCTCATGAAACCAGGGCGGGTGGGAAATCTTTCCTGGGAAAGGACCTTTCAGGTTAAGGAATTCACTTGTTCTTATTAAAATAGAAAATAAACCCTTTCATCCTCCCTGCTAAAACACATAGAATTTAGAATAAAATGACATTTTATGGCAGGCAGGTGTTAGCAAATTCATGCTAAGGTTTAGGAGGCCCTTCTGTAGTGGCTTGAGAAATACACTGGCTAGAGGGAACTGCAAGGTCTTATCTGTAGATCCATAAAGAATCTTTCCTATCCTGTTAATTACTCCTGTTTCTTCCTGTACAATGGACATCATAGGATAAACAGTGTGGATAGGCCTGATCTAGATATCCTTAAACCCTGTACAAATTTAGATTAAGATTCCACTTTGCAGTTGTCTGTCTCCTGTAATAGGTTGAACCAAATTCCTGGACTCAGATGCCTTTTGAACTTTGAGGAAGTTGAAATCTGGCCTGGGACAGAGGCTTAGGTGCCTTTCCTCTTAACTTGCTCCCCTTGCATGCTGGCGTGTGGAGTTCAACCAAGGACTTGTGCTGAAAGAGAGCAGTTTGAAGTTGTTTCTGATTATCCTGCTTGAAAATGTTTGAGAGTTCAAATGCCATGTTGAGCTTTAATTTTTTGATAGTAAAGAAATATAAAGTTGGGAGGACCAGACCGCTTTCAGAATAAACAAGAGCAAAACACTCTACATAGGGAGTGGAGCTTTTTTGCATCTGTTTAAAAGTTTAATATTGTCACTGTGTGTGTTAAAGTAAGAAATCAACCCTTCGGATATCTGCTCAAGCAAACAAGTGCTTCATCTCTTAAAGGAAAAATCTGCCCTTAGGTAACTTACAGCAGTCGTTGGTTTGTTCTACTAAGTAGTTCTTATCTCTTAATATTTGCTAATAACCAAACACAACTTTGTCCCTTGCCCTGCAGCAAACTGTCATTCCGAAGTCAACAAATAACTGTTTTTCTAGCCGATAGTAATCAAAAAGTGCAGTAAAGCCATCCTAATGTGGTTAGGGCTGCAGCTGTTCTTTATTTTAGTACCATCAGAGGTCCTAATCCATGCACAAGTTCTGATATCACTTTTCTGGACCAAGGAAAAGATTTTTTTTTTTTTTAAATGAAGATCAGCATTTGTTACCAACATATAAAGGCATTCCATACAAAAAGGCCACATTTGAGCTTAATCACAATTATATTTGCTGGTTATTTAAGGGGATTTCTGCAAGTGTTTCATGCAATATGTTTTATTAGGAACACTGCAGTAGAGTTCAAGCATTATTTGACTTGCTAATTTTATTAGTAGAGGTGGAGAAAAGGGAATGTTTGAAAAGAAATTAGTCCTTAGAAAAATGGTACTGGAAAAAGGGTTCTGGAAGGGTATTGTAGGATATATAGGACAGAGCCAGCAGCCTGAGGACTGTAGCAGTGGCTAAGATGGATTCTGCAGTGGTTTTGGGCACAAAGGTAGGAGGACAAACTTGGAGTTAATTTATGGGGAATTATCAGATACTACTTTGCATCTGAAAGCAATTTATTTTTCTGTGCTAGGTGAATCAATTACTTTTTTGAAGCTGATGGAAGTTCAAACACTCACTTACATAGTGCAAGAGTTTTTTATGGCTGTGTTATAAGAGCTGGTCCATAGGCAGTGTAAATTGTAAATGATCTGCAGATATGCTGTGCTGTTCTGTCAGCTGAGGATTTTGTTCCATTCCTTAATTTCCTGTGTGATACCATTGCATGAATGGTTTCAAAAACGAAATATCTTGTACTTTTGTATTATCTTGCTTTACTGTGATTACTTACATCTGTGTAAGCTCTTCCACTCTAATTTGATTGCTTTTTATGGACCTTTTACCCTGCTTGAATTATGTGGCTCTAGTGCTGAGCTTTGACATTTAATATGGAAGCAGAGGCATCACATATACAGTAGACCTAAAAAAATATGTCTTTGAGGGAGAGGAGAATCCTTTAGTTGATGGTGATGGAGACTGTAAAGCTGGAAGTTAAGGTGACAGTCACTAGAATGGGGAAGAATAAAATCACAGTGTCCCTGGCAGGAGAATAATGTAGGGACATATTACATATTATATCAGAGGTGGATTCAGATCAGTATGTTTGTGGATTTTCTGCTTTAAGTGGCTTTCAGTGTGTATAAAAAGTATAATGAGTGCTTGCAGCAGTCTGACAGTCATCCAGAAATTGTGTTGAAATCTGGATGGAACAATCAGATTTTTCCACAATACTGAATTTCCAGTGTGTGGCTGGCTTGAAGAGCAAACTTGAAACTTTTAGATGAGCAGGAAATGAGGTACCAGTCACTTACTGAATTTCAGTGGAACCTGGTGCATTTAAGGACCTTATAACAGACTCGTATATACTCTGAGAATAACTCTTGAAATTCATAGTAATTCATGGTAAATGGCAAGCAATGTATGCCTCTTGTTTTTCCTTTTCTGTGTTGACTGTATCTTATTGAATATTTCTAATTGAATTTTTTTGTTTTGTGTTTGTTTTTAATGTATTTAATGGCTGCAGTTTGTGATTAGAAAATTCACTTGGTTCATTCAGAGATTGAGCTCCCACCCAAGCTCAAGAGAAGGCCAAGGGCTTGGGTATTTCAGGTGACTGGGACCATGGTGCATCAAGCCACAGGGCGCTCTAGGTTGAGCCTTCTGCCTGTTTGGAAACTAATGTCACATATATGGAAAAGACTCTTCTAGTTTTGTCTTATGTTGTGGTTTTTTTTCTGTTTCTGGGACAGGGATAGGGCAAACTAAATGAGAGCATTGGTACAGTGCAGGTACTAGTCTTGAGGCTACCTCCTATGTAAACTTTAACATACTAACATCTATTAGCAAGAGTTCCTTTGTTTAGATGCCTGTTGCTTTTGCTTCCTTCCCATTGGAGGAAGGAAGGCTTTTTCCTTTATGAAGGACTGGGATTGATCATTTAGGCAAACTTGAGACATGCAAATTCATGGCCCTGATGGGATGCAATGTACCCGTGAGTGCTGCAGAACCTGGCCGATGTTATTGCCAAACCAGTCTTTAAAAGGTCTCCATAAGAGACTTTTTTTGTTCGTTAAGTGTTGCACAGGTTTGAATTCTGAATATGAATTATTCAGATGTGAAAAATTCTTTCTAGTAGCATATTGGGCAGGATAAAGGGTCTCAAGGCAAGCATTAAAACATTAACAGACCCTGGATCCTGGGAGAACTCTGCTCATGTCGTGTGGGCATAATGACTGTTAAATTTTTGTGCTTTTCTAAAGCATACTGCACATTTGCAGTAGTTTATCTGGGTAGACTGATCTTTTTGGAGCATTCACTGCTCATCTGCCTCTTCCCACTTCTGCATTAGCAGTTACTGCCCTCTCTTCCTCACTTTGCTTGTGAAGAGCCTTCTGCTGCTCTTAACTGTAGCTGTGGCTTGTGTTAGGATGCTGCCATACGGATTTTTTTAGGAAGGTTTCAGTGTGTGAAGATAAACTGTAATTCATACTGATTTAGTCCGTTTACACTGTGGAAAGGAAAATCCCGTTTGCGTCAGGAAAACCCAAGCTTGGAGAATGAGCACGGAAGCTGCTGAGGGTGATGCTGAGGGTGATGGAGGGAGCAGATGCTGTCTCGTCCAAGCGCTCCCGGTGCCATCTACTGTCCCCTCCGCGCATTGCACAGCCACTCCTGCAGCCTCTAACTTACGGAATAGGGTTGTAAATACCCTGCAGTCTGTAGCACAACAGAGCTTTTAAATCTTGGGTTTTGTGCAACACTATCAACAATGTAATCCTAACTGTGTTCCAGGCCCTTGGAAAGCAGAGTTTTACAAGAGGAATTATCACTGTTCTCATTATTATCAGTGTTCTTTTACAGTGTTTCCCTTGCAATGTACCTAGATCTTAATTTAGATGGACCACAAACTTAATTTTTGAGGTGGGTTTCGTGCCTTACTATCTGAGTTATAAGCTTTCTGTTAGATAGCTTTTTGAAGCTGTTTGAAATTCAGCATTTTTCTTCTGAATTTCTTTTTCACTTGTTATATTCCAGTTATGCCAATGTGTGTGTAGTAAGGAAATAACATAATGAAACAGTTTTGCTTGCAAATTTATTCTGTCCTTTAAGGGACAGTAGCTGCAGTGCAATGGAATAAGGCTGCATTAATATTGGCTCTATTTGGATTTAGTCCCCAAGATGAGAGAAAGGACAAACATGAAAAGTATAGTTTAACCAGAACCTTGAGTCATTTATAGCCTATTCATTAGATTGGCTTTTAAGGGAAACTTGTCTTGCCTTTTTATTAGATCTAAATTGATGTATTACTTTGGGTCACTTGCCTGAAACTCAGCCATTATCTGCTGAAGAAAAATTCAATCCTAATAAGTATGAAAGTATAATATTTAATGCTATACTTTTAGGCTCTTGTTACCTACTGTAAATCAAATAATGCTTTTGCATTATTTAGTTCTAGAGAATAAATATTGTTCTAGAAAAATAATTTTTAAAGGCTTTTTTTTTACATTAGGCTAAATTTTGTTTGATAAATTCTTCGAACTTGAATTAGGAAAATGTTAGACAATTCGTACAATTACTCAAATGCATCTGAATTAAACCATTGCTGGTTTGTAACCTGATCTCAAATTGGAGGTGAACAGAAATTATCTGCAAGGTTTGAATAGAAATTTTATGCAACAAAAACTTGTGTTCTGCAGTGCTGAAGACTGTTTTCTCAAAGCCAGTATTGGGTTTTAGCTTCACAGGAAACCTATTGCTCCTTAGTGCTTTACATTAATAAACTGTTTTAAATACTTCTTAATTGTCTATTGATCTCAGAATCCTAAAGTGAACATCCAATGTGTTTTCTCTGTATGCATATACCTCACCCTCTTGTGATACTTGTTCAAGACTTTTATGGCTTTCCTGCTGTGCTAGATAACTTTTGGTGAAAGCTTCTCAGATATATTGATAACAGTAAATTGTGAACCCAGAAGGGTCTGAGAGCTTCTTAAAAAAAAAAAGAAAAAAAAAAAAAAAAAAAAAGCACTTAATGCTGGGCTGCACAGCTGAAATTTATTAAACTACCAGCTTTTTGAGTGCCTAAAAATAGCTGTAGCTATAACTATTTAATTACTATAATTGTAGTGGAATTCATACAGTAATTGTTATAATTACGTAACTTATTTAAAATCTGTGTTTAAAACATTATTACTTTAAAATGCTTATAGTTATAACTCAAAATGCTTTTTTTCTGATTCCTTTGAAATAGGACAATATTTGAAGTAGGACAACACTTGGAGGTGGGGAAAAAAAAGATGCCTAGATCATATTTGAAGGATTTAGAATCTACTTTTGGTAGGGGGAAATAAGTGTATGAAAACTAAATAGGGTGCAGGGTTTTTTTGGTGACTTATGCCTTGGAACCAATACAAATCCCATTTCTTAAGTCTCTGACTAGCTGTGCTCCTCAAAGTGTCAGTATTGGGTGCTTTATTTAAAAAGATCAGAAGAGAGGAAAAAATAAGAGGCTTACATTTATTTTCCTGTTGGCCTGTTGATCTGACTACACTGCTGTTTCATGCTTAGTACTTGTATGTTATTTAGGTATGTAAGCAATTATTTCCTCCCAAACACTGCTGCATTTTTCTAAGGCTACCCAGAATTTAACCCCTGAACCTTATTATTTTACATGTAAATTTTTATGGTGCTTTTCAGATATTTTCATTTTTTGAATCTGTCTAAATTGATCCACCAGAAGGTGGAGATAAGGACTTCGTAAATGCTTGGAAGGAAAACATGGACTTTCTCTCTAGGCACTTTGCTTCTTACTCGCTCTGCATTTCCTTTTCCTCATGTTTGCTAAAATGTGTTATTCTGATAGGGGTGTTTTTTGTGACCCGCTTCAAAAAGTTCTCCCCACTTCACCTGCAGAGAAACCAAAACTTTGTTTAAGCAAGACTGTTGGTCTTGCTTAAACAAGTTTTGGTCTTCTGTCCTTTTCCCAGTACGAAAACAAGGCTGGCCCTATTTTAAGAGAGTTGGTTTAACTGTCAAACACGTTTTATGTCTTTCTGGTGCTGTAGCAGCCATATGTCAGAGACATTAATAGTGAAATTCTGATTTGAGTAGGTGCATCAGAATTTCTACTAAGATGCATAAGACTAGATAGATGTTGTGACTCTCTATACGTATATGTGCATAGGATGACAGTAGGGTTGGGATTAGAAAGGTTCTCTGGATATCATCTTGCTCACAGCAGGATCCAGGAGAGCAGGTTGCCAGGACTGTGTGCAGATGGCTCAGAAATGTATCTGGAGATGGAAACTCCATAGTGCTCTGGGTAACCTGTTCCAGTGTACAACCAACCTCACAGGGAAGTTTTCTTGGGTTTAAACAGAATTTCCTTTGATCTATAGCAATTTCTTTCAGAAACTGATACTGTTCAGTATAATAGACAACGTTCTGACACAGTTGTAAAATCAATATTAAGCTTTTAGTTATTGAAATGTGATGGCCAGTTCAAGTAGCAATAGGAACACAAGAGCACTGATTATCGAACATGATTTTAGTTACCTAGGTCTCCCTTTTCTGTGGGCTGTGTCCAGTGGCTTATAATAATTAAGTTCATTTTACTAGTAACACGAGTGGCCTTGCATTTACTTGTTTAGGAAGTACTGTAGTGTAAAAGTTGCATCTTCTCAGTTAACATTAAAAAAAAAGGTCTTTCAATACAAAACTATGTAAATGAAGTTATTTGGTCAGATCAGTAACTTGGAATATAAATTCAGAAGCACTATTAATTAAAATATAATTAGAATGGGATGACATATACTCTGATCTTTTATGTCGACAGTATACTGGGGAGGTGGATCTATTAGTCATTTGAATAGGAGTGGCAGAAAGTTGCAGAATGGGGATGGAAAATGAGAGACTGAGGGCTAGGGACCAGCTGATCTAGCTCAGTTTGGAGGTCTTGGACATGGAGGAACCATTGAAGAGCATAAAACCACCATGGTCAAGAGCATAAAACCACATCTCAAGTCACTTATCACTTCATTTTGGGCCGTGTTCTATCCTTTACAAGACTGTAAAAAATTAACTGAGTGGCAGATTGTATGCATTGACGTTGAATAAAATTCATTGTTGTACATGACAGGGAGAGAAATCTCTTCTTTCAGTTTCTGATACTCTATTGATTTACTCACTCATTTCCTATGATAGTATACTAGCTTCTTAAGAAGTACAGTTTCAGTGTCTCCTTTCAGTACTATATAGTAGGGAACCAAGATTCTTGTTTGGCTAAAAATCTCCATTGAATCTTCAATTTAGAGGCTGAAGCAATGATGACAAGTGCATAATGCTCGAGGCCATAGGAGTCTTTCACGTAGGACAGGAAAATCTGTTGTCATAACCTTTGGTGACACTAGGTACCCTTGTGCAGGAGAGCCAGAGATTTGGACCTTTTAAGTACCTCATAAAGTTAAACTGAAGTTTTGTTATTTCTGTCATCTAACTTTCCAGCTTAAAAAAAAATGCCAGTAGTTTTATATATAGGAAAAATATTTCAAAGAACTGCAGAACTTATTGAGCTGGAAAATAGACAAATTGTACTTTGACAGAGGGCAAGACTGCAAAATGACTTGACAGTGTCTGGAGATGATATATGGAATCTCCCAGAGTGGTTTTCTTTCTTTCCTCTGGGGCCCTGGTTGAAGGCCAGAGGGCTGGGCGTCCTTGTCCCCAGCAGGCAGCCTGGACTTGTCAGCCTTTTTCTGCAAGGTCTGCCTTGAAGCTGTAGAGCTGACTGACACCAGTTGCAGCTCTGAATCCCCTTATTTAGGCAGCATTGGTGTTTTAACTCTGGATAAATCACTGTATTCAGATGACTATTTGGCCAACAGTCTCCAAAATATTGTGTTGATTTAGTTGTCTTATGTGTGTATATATGCTAGTAATCTGTATCTGGATAGCTTATTTGAATGTGATTCCACCTATTATGACTGTCGTATATATTTTTACTTTTTTTCTGATCCCTCCTTCATGATTTGAAAAGCAGGGCTATATAGGAGAAGTAGCCTTCATGAATCTAGGAATGTTTCTGCCTTTTTTTTTTTTTTTAAATATGTAGCTCAAGCCAATTGATATTGCTTCCATGAACACATTTAGTCATTACTAGTTGAACAACCTCTTCATTATCAGTTGATGAACAGGTATTTGTACCTGCATTACAAGATAAATCAGCCACACATGAAGTGGAAATTCGCTGCATTATTTGTGATCCATGTTATGCAAAGAAAGATGAAGGGAGCAGTTACAGACCTGCTTGGGACTTAAATGCATGAGCATCAAAATGAGGCCCAGACTGTGTTCATAGATTTATTTCTCTGCTTTATCTGTGCATTAGAGTTTTCTGTCATTACTCCAACTAGTCTAACAGGAATTCTTGTCGCAAATGTATTATGAGGATTGCTTAAGGTGTTTGTGTACCTTGCTATTGCAGCTAGTCCATGACCATTCCCGTGAATGTATGGGGAGCTTGTATGGACTGACTTAGTAGCGGAAAGGGTAGCCCCTGGGGGGCCTGGACGGTGATGGATAGTGATACTGTTTCATTAAGGAAATTGGTATCTGATCCATATTTATGTGTGTTCACTGTCATACTTGGCAGGATATCACTGAAGCATATAGGATTACTTAGAGAGCAAGGTACTGCCCAAGATAGATAAGGTGTCACTCCAGTATAAATGATCCCCTCTGAAGTATCTGCTGTCATTAACACCAGCTATGCAGTAGTAGATGATTTATTTAATGTTATAGTGTAATTGTGCAAAGCAAAATTAGAATACCTTGGTTATTTTGTTGCTAGCAGCCTGGCCTTTGTAAGGGGAATATTTGTATTTTAAATGACTCTGTAAAAGCTTCTGGTTTTGATTATCTCTGTATTTCCTGTTTCCAGCATACGAACTCTTCATTCTACTTTTAAGAGTAAAAGGGGGTGGAGTGGGTCTCAAGCTCCCTCCCTGCTGTTTAGTTAGTTTGAATGGAGAATAAGAATACACACTTGTTTTCAAGGTCCTCCAAATAAACATAGAAATAATTATCAAAGGTATCTAGTGATGCTGATGTCATTGTCCTCCACAGCCATGTATGCAACATGTAAGGACAATTAAGTATATGAATGGAATTGAAAAGAGTCATCCCTGGTACTGCACTAGGCTTCAAAAGAATGCTTCCTCCTTCAAACAGAAAAGTGCAAGTTTAAGACCAATGCACTGCAGAAACCTAGAGGACTGTTTGCCTCACTGTGGTGTCTTTCAGCTGATATCAGGGTGGCTGAACTATTTAGCAGGTAGAAAGTTAAGAATGCAAAGGTAATGTCTTATTTCTGTGTTCTGATTATTTCATTGTTTAACTTGGTGATTCACCTTCCTTATATCCTGCTTACACTGAATTATAAGCTCTTTGGGACTGTGGTTCTTGTTAGTACAGCACCTAATGCAATGTACTAGACCCTCGAGGGATAATTATGACCCAAATTAAAGATAAAACCTAGTGATGCCAGGAACTTTAGTGCATTTGTAGGTATGACTCACTTCTATTGGTGTAATATCTTAAGTGATCTTTGTAATACTGTTTTGTACTCACAGTACCTTGACTTTTTGGTGAATGCCAAGTCATACCTTGTAATTACAAAGTTACTCTTTTGGATAGTATTTATGAATGTTTTTACTGTTTTTGTAGTAGACATTAACTTAAGCTGCATGCTTAAAATGCTATTTATTTACGTTTTTAGTACAAAATGGCAGATGATAAAATCTTCTAGTTTGCAGCAGAAAACAAGTTGGGAGATGCAGTAATAGCCCCATTCAGAGCGGCCTTGACAGACTGGAGGGATGGGCCCATGGGAGCCTTGTGAAGCTCCACAAAACAAACGGCCAAGTCCTGTCCCATGGGGAGGACTCACTCCATGTCCCAGGATGGACTGGCTCAGTTGCTGCTTGGCTGAGAAGATTTGGGGTTGACATGAACCGCCAATGTTCCCCAGTGACTAAGAAGAAGAAAACTCTTTACATTTTTGTGTGTTGAGAGGCTGTGTGGCCTCCACCTTTGGACATACTCAAAACCCAGGTGAACACGATCCAGAGCCAACTGATTGAACTGACCCTGCTCTGAGTCAAAAGGTTTTAGTTCTATCATAAAAATGAAGTAATACCTTTCTAAGAAAAAAAGTAAATTTTTTTGGTAGGTTCAGTAATTATAAGGGAATGTTGGCATGCCAATATCAGATGTTGTCTGACTTCTATCATGCTATATTTATACATCTGTTATGTTTTGGTTGAAACTGCCGTGCGTGTGGCAAACTTACCATGTTGGTTTGAGGACAAAAAGGAGCCAGAAATCTTAAGATGCATCTTACCAAAGCCTGTCTGCCCAAACTTAATCACTGTAGGCCTGTTAATTTTAAATGTTCAATTGTCTGGACTCATTTAGCAACTATTAGGATCATTTTATTGCAAACTTCTGGGCAATTCTTTGACTGGAACTCATTGAAATTTTCACCCAAATTAAAATTGGTCTTTGTAAAAGTAATACTAAGTGCTTGTTAACCCTGGATTTGATACTGTGCTCCCAATGTACTAATAATACATTATTTCTTATTGCCTCTTGCACTGGGAACTGTCTTTTCGGTCTTCTTGGATCATTCCTCTGTTTTTCACCTGATTTCAACTCCAGCTTATTATGCTGATGACTGACTGATTAATCATTCTCTTTATCTAATTCCCTGGATCCTGTTGGCATTTCTTTTATGGGACTCTTTCACTCGTGTACACTGCTGACAATGTAAAATTTGCGTAATACAGAAACTGAACTTCTGCTCCTCTGCTCTGATGTCTTTTTGTTCTTTTAAGCTGAATGTGTTCTCTCGATTCTATGACAGACCTGGATGACCCCTCTCATTTTGCCCGTGCTCAGCAAACTTCAGCTCTAAGAACCTCACTTTCTCTTGGCTCCTATGGCTGATATGTATTGACCACAGCATAAATCCCATAGCTGAGTTGCTTGGGATTCTGTGACTCCCACTTTTTCAGCCTTGCAATTTCATTATCAAACATTGCTGTTAAGCTTTTCTTCCTTATGAATCATCGTGACCAAGATTTTAGTGCATCTAATGACGTAAAAATGATCAAACTCCTTTTTCTCCAGAGCGCTGCTATGCTTACGCTTTCGCTTCACTTTTGCAGAGCTTACTTTCAAGTTTATAACATTCATCTATATAAATTACAGGTCTGATACTATTTCTTGATTTTTTTTTCTTCTGTGTTTTGGAGATGACTCCTGACTTTAAGCTGTTAGCAGTTCCCTGAGTTGCATGCATGTTAGTACATGGGGTGCATGGATTGTTATTAATGTACCAGAGAAAACTGCTAATAATCTCATTCAGTAGCAGCTCTGTTACCAGCCATCCGCCTGATCCTTCTCAGTTAGTGCAGCCTTCAGTGCCATCATTTGTGACACCCAGCAGCTTTTGCACTAGTCTTATCTTCTCTGCATTAACATCATCTCTGTTACGGTATCAGATGCTTCACTACCTGTGATTCACCATTTATTGATATGAAATAAACTGTGCTAGAACAAAACCTATTGAAGATTTGCTTCAGAAAGAGGCCTTTTTTTAACCTTCAGCTGCATTTTAATCTTTTAACTATATGGACTGTAATGTTCTCGTCTTTAAAAATGCATTCCAAAAATCTCTTTATAATAGGATGTCCTTGTCTACCACACTTCTGCCCTAAGCAAGAAAACTGTTTATTCTGGCCTAGTCATCTGGTATTAGGCTGTTTTGACACAACCACAAATTGGTCCAATTTGAGGTTGATCCATCTTCCCCTAATTTTAATTTGAGGTGAGAGTTCCAGAAGATGATTTTTGTTTTTAAACTTGCAAATAAACAAGAATAAGAAAGCATTTAAATTATAAGATCAGAGAACTAATGCAAGAGAAATTAACTGGTTAGACTTTACTAACCAGTAACCTTGCACTAACCACTCCAAAGAAAAGAGGATAGGAGGGGGAAGAGGCGCCCGTGTTTTTTCTCATGTCCTTTTTTCCAGTTCAGCAGCTCTTCCTAGTTTCCTGGCTCGCAGCAGATTCTGCACAGTCATAGCTGCCTCCGCGGGAGTCTGCGCTAGTGGCAGAGCTCACCTTCATTTCTCCTTCCTTTGCCAGCATTTCTGACGTTGGAAACTGAAACCTCTGTCACAGATCTGTTTCTGTTGATTCACTTGAATTTAAAACTACATGGATTTACAAATTTATTTATATGAGCTCCTCTGTAGCATTCTTTTAACAAATTTAGGCTTAATATAAAACCACATCTAGTTCCTCCCCCCTCTTCCCTTATTTTATAGAAGAGTTTGGTTTATTTGTTTGTTTATTTAACAGAGCCCAAACAAAAGCTAGGAGCTGTTGTGCTGCTGTTTTAGTTTTTCGGCAAATTTTCCTTCTTTGCTGTTTTCTCCCTCTTGCAGATACACAGAGCTTCTAACCAATACAGCATCTAATTTTCAGATGGAAGTAGAGGGGTCAAAACGACAACTGCGTAGCAGATTGAGTTGAATGACATAATTTTAGCTCATCTATATTTTTTTGTCTTTGCTCAGCTCTTGATCTAGAAGTAATGACAAAAATAGTGGTTATTCTATATGAGTTATTACTCCTTTTGTTGTTTAAGGGCAGAAGGAACTACTTGTGATCCTGGGTACTTTTAAGTTTTCTTTCCAGGAATTTGTATAGTAATAAAAATGAGTATAACAAGTATTCATGTTCATTTTATTAAGCTGAAGAACTTATGTAGTAAACTAAAATAAAGTAATTGTCACAGCTGTGGAATGTTTTGAAGACAGAGGAAGAGTCAATGGCTTAAATTGTGTTGCAGAAGAGATGGGCCATTTTAAATCACTTTTCTAGATCATAAATTGACATTTAAAGAAGTACCTCCAAACGAGTCATGACCTTGACTGTTCTTAGTGGCATTATTTTATACTTGGTAAATAATCTGCCTGCCAGGAAAGCTTATCCATGTGTTTTCAAAATGCCATGAGTTTTTCTTTTGCACATTCCTTGAGTTACCTGATGTGCCCGCATATAAAGGGATCTTAATTTCTCCTCATCCATCTTTTCTATCTTCCCATCTCACTGCCTTGTCATTTCTTTTAGTCCTTAGTGGTTTATGTTACCACTGTTGATAAGATAGGTAACTGGGAATATATAGCTCTTCCACTTGCTCCATGTGAGAGATAAGTAATGTTTGACCAAAATAATTTCTTCACTTATCTTCAAGGAATGTTTCTTGGCTCATGACAAGTCTTCAATTACTTCCTAGTGTCATAGAAAAATAAATAGGCCTGACATACACTAAGTGGTATGGAACACTAACAAATTCTTAGCTACAGAGCATATTCTCTGAGAACTGGTTGTTATTATTTGACATCTCCCCTTGTAAGAACACTTTACTGGTCTTTTAAGTTAAGAAGTGACCTTCTCTTTTTATCATTTACACACATTTAGGAGTTTGAATATGTTGTTCAAATTAATGGAAACCGTGCCCTGGATTGCAACCAAGTAGTTCCAAGTACTTCTTGGAGAATAGGTGCTATACCAGACATGCTACTTGTTATACCTTGTAATATTTGAGCCTAATTTTATTCCTGTAGCCTGGATAAATTGTAATATAATTGGTGATATTGCAAGTGGAGCAAAATAGGCTTGTATTCATACATCCTGAGTTAGAAAGATGAGGAAGGAAGAAATAATCACTAACTAACTGTTTTAACTCCTTATATAAGAAAGCTCTGAACCTCTAGATTCAATCAGGGGCCGTGTCAGGAAATTATTTTTCAGACATACTAATTCTGTGCATCCTCTGTTTGGGAAGAGAAACTTGCTGTGTTCTCTTGCAAGTTTTATGACCTCAATTTGGAGGTGCAAACATGCATCTGCCACAATTTCTGCTTGTTTTCTGACTCCTATTTTCTGTTCAGTTTGCTTACAGTAATCTGGGAGTGTAGGTTGTATACATTCCCTGCTAGCTTTTAGCATTTTCCCCATATGTGGAATTATTAAAGACCTTGCGGCTGCCTATCCTTTGAAACTGAGGAGCTGTAGTGGTCATGGTTAGAAAACCAGCACTGAGTAGCAGGCAAAATCATTTTGCCCCACAAGATAACTTTTATTGCAGTGTTGGATAAAAGGAACCCTGTCCCTTGATATTTAAATCTAGTTTGGACAAAATTAGAAAAGAGTGTGTGCGGGAGTGAGCGATTCTGTATTGGATTAATGGGCTTTTCTCCTTTTTGACTCGCAGGAGTCAGCAGTTGTGAGTTTTGGGAATGAAATAAATGATTTTGTGGATTTTTAACTTAATGTTGTGTGACTTCTGGCAATTTTTCCACCTTTGCAATTTTAATGTTTTAATATAGAGGGTTTTTTAATGCATTAATTAAACAGGTCAATTAGACTCTACCCGTAATCTTTACCTGGACTGCTACAGTCTGGCTAGTGAGGGGAAAAAAAAAAGGCAAGAAGTCATAAAAATGGTATGTGTGATAATAAATTGAGGTGTCCCCTGGAGCATCCATGTAAGCTTGGTCAAGAAACAGTCAGAGTGCTATGCATTTGCCTGTACTTAACAGTGTTCTTATTTTTGAAGTAAGAATTATTTCTTAAAGTAAGAAAAATATAAAGTATTCTGATCTTGAACTTTGACCTTAAACTAATATTTTTGGAAGTCTATTTCCAGAAAAGAGTTGCAATATCTTGTTTCTTTTTTTTTCCCCGAGCCACTGCAAATACAATGATGTAGCAGATTTTAAATGGGGTGGACAGCAAATGGCTAAATCCATAGTGATAAATGCAGGAGGCTAATCTAATCAAGATTACCAGCAGGTCATTCAATGTCAGATGTTAATTAGTACATCTACAAAAGCACTGGCCTTGCATAAGAAGTCAAGCTAAGCTGGAATTTTTAAAATGTAGCCCAACAGCAGACAGCTTGTGCTGCTGAAAATGTGTGCATGCTGGGTTTTGCTAGTGAAAGATGGGTTCTGTGCTAGACTTCCATATTAATATCAGAGCATACAGATACCAGGGGACTCCAGTGGGTGGCTTAGGCCACTTGCGGCATTACTAGCAGGACATTATTACTGAAAAGTGCAGTCACTGGAACTTATTTTCAGTTTCTTTTTTTTTTTAATCTTTGGCATGGGGAAGGGGCTTGTGTCAAAATGTCTTCCACAGGTTTTTTTTTCCTGTCTTCATTAATGAGCATTTTATAATCTATTAAAATATAGTTCTTGCCATTAATTATGAAAAAGAAAAAATTTTGCAGAATTTTGGACATGTTTACTATGTTTAATGACAAAGTTGTTTTTGAAGCAACTAATATATGTTTAGTGTGGTTAACTCTCAATTTAATATTGGCAATGAATAATAATATCCACTTTCAGAGAGAAATGGAATATAGAATGACTAAATGATTTAAAGCTGAATTAAATACACATCTTAAAAGACCGTTGTATTGGCATTTCGTGCATGAAGTGGTGGGTGTGGGAACTAGCTACTGGAAAAGCTTTCATCTCACTTCAGCATACCATATTTCTTAATCCCTTTAATAAGGCATTTTGCCTTTAATGAAGAAAATAATGGATATTTGTCTGTATCAGTCTTTGTTTTTTCTGTCAACAGCAGAGAAAGAGAATTAGCAGGAGAAGCAATGATCTGTTTTTAAGGAAATATAGCAAAATAAATACCTGCTTGCACCCTACCCTACACATTTAGATAAAATGGCAACTACAGAAGCAGCAAAGAGTGGATTTCTCATGTATTTGCTGTCTGGCTGCGTGCTGTTTGACAGCTTGCTCTCTCCTCTGCTTTCGCTGGCTTGGCAGTAAGCAACGTTTTCTCTCCGAAGAGCCATTAAATCTCTCACCTGCGTGTCCTGTATGGGGCTGCAGAGAGGAGATAAGGTTGGTGTCTCGCAGCTGTGAGCATTGGTATTCCAGGCTCTGCTTCCAAGGGCATCCTGCCTTGGTGAAGCATCTCAAATGACAGGGAAAAACATACAGCCCTGTTAAATACGCTTGCTAGTCTGAGACAAGTAAAGTCAAATGGAAATGATTTCAAAATACGCTTTCAAGCCATTAACAGGGTTTATGCATAACTGTAAATCACATTTTTAGGTAGGAGTGTTATAGGCAAACAGCATCAGCTTTGAAGAGATATCTGGTAATGAAGCAGCCCTTCTAAGTTTACACTTAAAATTCTAATAAAAACCAAGGGCTCTGCGCCTGTTTGAATATGGGTCCCTGCATGGTTTATCCAAGGACAGATAAGTTATTCTGTCAAGAATTGAATCTTTCTCTTGTCTTGCTAATCTCCTCCTATCTCTGAGCATCTCCATCTGCCCAGCATGAACAGAAAAGGCACCTGAGACTTACGATTTTTTTTTTAATTTTTTTTACCCTTATATCATTGACCTGACATCCTTTTTCTGTGGCACCTTCTTCAACAGAATTAATGTATGACTAAGGTTTATTTCCTGCTTTCAAGTACCACAAAAGTAGATGCATGCAAGCATTGCACTTCTACAGTCTTGGGTCCTTTTATTATTTTTATTAAATTAATGATAACATTAAAAATGCATGAATTGGAAATTTCAGTGGGAAATCTTTAACAGCTTTACAGGTGTTGCTAATGTAGCCACACATCTATCCCCTGGGTAAATAACCCCTTTGCTAGCTTTTTGATTAATTTGAGGCACAGAGGGAAGGGGATGTGTAGTATTCAGTTCAAGATCAATATCCACATTTAGATGTCAGTCTATAAATGTCTACAACCACACTAGATCTCTAAGTTCCTGTTGTATTTAATGGAGGTCAGCGGAGGGTGGAAGCAATTGAGACTGTCCCAAATTAGAGAGGTGTAGCTCAGTCTAGTTTCCATTGAATGTGCTGACCCAGGACATAATTCAGTTGTCTAACTCTAGGTGCTCAGTGCTAATTTAAATATTTTGGAGCATCTCTGGGGGCTTCTGCCTGATGATGCAGAAAAGGAAGGTCTGGCAGAGGTCCTTTATCACATTTATTTACCTGAGATAGATGTCTTAAATACCCTAAAGCATCTTATATTGCTCTAGATGTCCACTCTGAAGCAATGACATGAACTCCTGAAACTGCCATAATGAGTGCATAGCGAACTCATTATGAACTGATATGTGTGGTCTCTGAATCAAAAGTTGAGACCTCTGTAATTTATGTATGATACAATATAGATGGACTGCAAATAAATACCCTGCAGGATTATGAGCCTTCTGTTATCAGGGTCCATGTGCATCTCATATGTTCTGATGGTGGTCATTCATTCACCAAATAAATCTAGGCTCTCCTGACTGGAGCAGTGGCATCTTTCTCCATAAGGGTTCTGTAGTCAAGGACTATAGCACTTCCAATTTTTCTTTGTGGATGAGGAACCACAGAGGAATTTGTAACTATTTCCAGAAGACACGTGCACTGATTCTAGTCACGCACCTTTGGAAGCTATGGATTGTGAATGATACTGCACTGTTAAAAATAATTGAATAATTATGACTCAGAGCTGAATGTTGCACATGCCCAAATGAGATAGTAAAATGAATTTGGCTAAATGGCACAGTCGTTTACACAGACACTTAAATATTTTTAAATCATCGTATGTGGGCTTGATTTTATTGTTGTTAAAGGAAGAGAAATGCTTCAGAATGTTTATCATTTGTTTTATTTTTCTGACTGTTGGACTCCCAAGTTTCTTTTGATTATTGATTGACTACTTCGGTTATCTGTAAGTTTAAGTGACAAAAAACCAAAATACTATTTAAAATGTCAAAAAACCTTCCTTTCCAAAAATCAAGCAGAGCCAAAGCAGGGTTTATCTAAGGATTTTTAAAACTCTAGAGCTTTTACAGTGAGGGAGTTACTTAGAGTAATTTTGGCTTTAGTTAAACCTTGATTTTCTTATTTATTTATTTTCCCATGGCCGAAATCCTGCATCTTTAAAACTCTTCAAACCAAAGCAAAGCTTATGTTATGAGCTGAATCTGTGAATTGGTCCTTCCTTTGGCAACTGCTATTGATTCAGAATTTGTAGAAACTTTTGCTTGAGGGACAAACTCATCTTGCAAAAATCAATTTATTTGTAGCTGTGGGATATATATTTGTCCCTTATTTATTGTAAATGCCAAGCTTTTACACTTGAAGATATTTAATTTGTGTATAATTAATTCTTCAAAGATGCTAAAAAGATTCTAAGATGCTCTATTTTGTATCTTCTTTATCTCTGTTAGTTACAAAAAAAATTAGCCTCTGGAAAATCATGAAGTTTTGATAGTTATTCAAAAGTTGGAATGGACTACTCCCATGCAGATGGCTTCCTGAGGCTTACTCTATTGCTGTTGCAGTTATTGACTCTGTTCTTGGAAAATTTTATTGGCAAACATTGGTGTGATCTCAGGCTTTGTCATCAGTTAAGGAGTATTTATATTTGTTGTGTTATGATATGGTTATAACAAAATATAAAACCAAGAAGCCTGCACTTAATGAGTACTGGTTGTGGAACAGGACTGCACTGCTCAAGGCACTGTACAAACACAGAGCAAAAGCATGTCCTGGGCTAAAACACCATGAATTGTTTTCATTTAGGAAACCTTTTACCTTTTTGAAAGATAGTATTGACAATCAGGTATTATATTTAATGTTAATCACTAGAATAATCAGCATAGTATTGATTCTTGAAGACCAGTGATGCTGCTGGATTAGGCTGCTTGTTGTGAAGAAGTGACAACCTGGAGTTGCCCTTAATCAGGGTATTTCCAAATTCTACAAACTGATGGCGTCTGTAAGAACTGGAACTCTCCTTAGCCAACCTAGATATAGAAATTGGTCTCAGGTGCTCTTAAATTGAGCTTCCTCTTCTCTACCCCCCACAAAATGGTCATGATTGTGCCTGCTTAATTCTAGGCACAACTATTGTTATGGACAAAATGAAAAACTAATTGGAAAAGTTACATACAATTGTTCGAAACACACTTAATTTCTCCCCATTTCCAAAATTAACGGTGATGATCTTAGGCCCAATCGAGTAGAGCCAGGCAGGTGAAAGCATTGGAACTGTATTCTTCTGGATGCATTTATATTTGCCTTATAGTTCAGCACTGATATTTATAGTGCAGTCTAGCCTTTGACTTCCAGATGCAGTTTTAAGGTAAGGATATGATCTGCAAATCCTCTGGCTTCCCAGGTGTCCCCGAGAGAGGCTTTCTTTTGCTCATGCAAAAGCTGTAGTTGGCAGGAGTGTTTTATCTGGAAACTCTACCAAAAGAGTAGGTGCCGAAGTGCACACTTGTCTATAGCAATTACTATTTATAAAATATTTTAAATTATGCATGAAATATGGCTCCATTCTTTTATGATTTTTTTCTTGGCTTGAATTTAGCAGGACTGTGCTGAGCTGTCGATTGGAATTTTGTCATCTCTCAATTTGATTTGAAAAATAAATCTCTGGATCTGGAGAGAATGGTCAATGTAACCTCACAGTTTTAGATGAAATGGTTATTAATAAATTTAATTAATGGGAAATGAGACCATAAGGCATCTCAGAGGACCCTAAAAATCTCAGATAAGAAAATACCTTAATTAAAATGAGTAGGAACAAGTAGAGCGTGCTATACATTGAAAGATGAAAATTGAAGTACTCAAACTACCTGCAGAATTTCTGTGTAATTATGTAATTTTTGTTTCTGACAAGCAAAAAAACTAGCCTGTGTCTGTAAAGAGCTTGCTGAAATATCCCAGGGAGCAAGAACGGTTTTTAAGCAAAAAGGCTACGTTATGCTCAGCAAAAGGCAAGAAGGAACAAGAAAAGAAAGTAATTGCAATCTCAGCAAGGCTTCCTTACTAGGAGGGAGTTGAAAAATTGCAGTGATTCTGTTTTGAAAGAAGATGAATAATAGAGGTGTAAAAATAGTCATGAAGTGGAGCAGGTTGCTTCGCACAGCGTGTACCTGCCTTCATAAGAAGATTTAGGAGACAAGCTATTGGAATTGATAGGTGACAGATTTTAAAATAAAATAAATTTAAAAAAAAGATATAAGGCATTACTTAACTATTCAGTGTAGCTCAGTACTGTGAGTTTCCCCCCAACCCGTGAGGTCAGGTGTTCATTTCGGTTGCCTTTCTAGAGCTCAGTGGTCAGCTGTGTCTAATTCATCTTTTTTTTTTTTTTTTCCCTTTTTAGAATATTTAAGTTTTTTTTCTCTTGTTGGTCTCACCTAGACTCACATGTGCTCGTTGGTCTCACCTAGGCTCATTTTTTTTCAAGGCTTCCTTCCACTTCTTTAACCTCTTAATAACTTTTCTGTTTGCTAATAGCATGGATTTCTGTTGCTGCCTACTGAAGATCTTCAAACAAGCAAAATTGCAGCTTTCATCTGTTTTACCACGTACATATTTATTTCTGTTTATCTATATACGTATATGTGAACACAAATTCCTTCAAACATATACAAGAATGTGAATTGATTGAAATTCTTCCTTAAATACCCTTTTGTTTTATGGTCTATGGAAAAACTTGATGGTATTTAGGTTAGTGGTGTGCAGAATTAGTTGTTTATTATGATAAGTATTGATTGATTTGCTGGCTTACTCTACCCTTCTACTTTCTGTTGATCTGTATACATTCCATTTGTAAAAATATTTACTCCTTGGGTATGTTTTTGTTATGGTTGTTCATCTTATTTTGTGGTTACTCCTACTAAATGCAAATAATTTAGTAGGACTTGGAAAAGAAATGCCTGCTAAGCATGTCTTGGTAATAGGAAATCTCAAGCTTTTCTGTTTTGGCATCTAAATTTCTCAGCATAGGTGTCGCTAGCTAATCTGAAATTCCTTGTATTTTCCAAACTTCTCCTGCTGGCTAAGGAGTAAGAGATGTAGGTGGGTGGTTCAGGTCTAGTCTGAATCTGTGTCTAGGTGTCTGAATCCACTGTTTTGTTCAAACCACTTTGTTCTTTTCCCCCAAGCATCGCTGTGAGTTTCCTTAAGGATATGCTAGTATGCAGCCCCATCTGACTGTGGTTCATCCTACACAGGTCTCAGCTCGTTTTTGACTACCTATTGGTAGTAATCTATGTGCAGCATCACTGAACTTGGTGCCTGCTGCAAAATCTGTCAGTGAAGCAAAGCAAAACAGTCTCTTTCTGAGCTATTTGTTCTTGTAGCTAGTTTGGTACCAATTCATGAGTAAGATGCATGCTTCTCATTTGCTGTCTGATATGACTGCAGAAGTCATTAAATTCTACCTGTAAATCTGAAGTAAACCTAAAATGTTTTTATCTTTAGGAATGCAACAATTGAAAGTCATTCATGGATCACAAGAGAAACATTAGAGGAAAATGGATGTTGCAGCTCTGGGATAAAGATCATCTAGAAAATACCTACAGATTTGGACTCTTATTTCTAGCCATAAAACATTAAACTGAAAAAGCATAACCAGAACAATTAGTAGGTACAAAACAATTTAGTTCAGTTCAGTAACATTACATTAATGAAGAGGTAACTTGGAGGACAGACAGTACCTATGTTCCCTAGTGTGAAGTCTGAATTTCAAGGGAAAAATCTGGTTTAGTCTTTGAAGGGCTGTTGACTGCTGCATCGCATACAGAGCTGCCTCCGATCTTTCTGAAAATGACTCATAGTGCGACTTGCATGTTTAAGTGCTCGCTGCAAATTTGCAGTGTGATGATCATTTCTGACGACAGAACTAGATGTTCTCTAATCTGCTGTGCTGGATTATGCAGCTTGTGTTTTTTACAGAGAAAGCGTCACTATTAAAACTGTCATGCTGAAGTTTTTGTTCTTTCTCTCTCATTAGTACCGTGCTGTAGGTTTGCAGGTAGAATAAATTATGAATCTTACCCCAAAATCCCTGGCTTTAAATGCTGAGTTAATTTACACCCAGAGTGGTGCTTTCAGTGTCAGGCGATCTTTTTTTTTGCCAACATAAGCACTCAGCTGAAACAACAGCTATGACTCAGTTGCCAGCGAGCGCTGCTTGAATTGATTTAGTCCGAGTTCAGATTTAGCACATAATCATGTTCAATTTGATCCACTGTGCTGCCTAGAGATAAAAGGGTTGAAAAAAATAGATTTAGCTTATGTCAGTCTCTGTGGTGATGTCATTGCCAGCGAGAGAACAGCGCCGGTCTCCGCTCTGCCTGCTCACTTGGTGGGTGTACGAGGGAAAGACAAGGAGCAACTCAGCCAAGTGCAAAGTGTCAGAAGCCTGCGGTTATCGGCAGCACTGAAGCAGCGTTTTGGACTGTTCAATAGCAATACTGAAGTTTTTTTATTTGTTTTTCCAGTCGTTTCCTACTCTGAGATTGCCAAACTCTGTGTGCAAAAGGGGGGGATGCCAGCTCGTAGCATGGACTGTGATGTCTCCACTCTGGTCGCCTGTGGGGTTGATGTGGAGATTTTTACCAGCCAAGAGGTTAAGGTATGCGCCTCCGATCCTTTTGTTGCGGATGATTCTTAGGAAAGCCTTGGGGAGCAGTAGGAATTTGTACGGAGCCATTTAGACTAAGGAGACAGATGAGAATCTGCTGCAGTAGTAAAGCACATGCAGTTTAAAAATCTGTTAATTAAAAGAAATGGGGGAGAAATGTGCCTGCTTTTTACTGTTTTGCTTAGCTAAGAAAATAGCCTGCTGTTTACTCTTTAATGATAGAAGAAATTTGTTATATAACTGACATCTGTGTATATGCATGTTTCATATTCATAACAAAAATCATTCATTGTTAATTCTCTGAAGATATTTTTAGTTCAGTGTCGCTTGCCTTAGAGAGTCTCGCAGTGAATGTATTTATTGGTATTCAGATCTTGCTTACTGTGTTGGACAGCAGCTATATCTTGTGCTCACACCCAAATCAAAACTAGATATGGGTTGGTTTTTTTTTTTTGTGAAGGGTTAAAAGTTTGTACCAAGTATTGCTATACTGCAGATGCACCAAAATACAAAAAGTTCTGCATCTTGCATGTCATATGCTTGCCTCAAAAGCGATGCTTCATTCAAAGGCTTGTTATGCTGGGCTCATAGTCTCTTAATTAGACAACTGCTATAGAAAAATCATTGTGTATAATTGTTTACTGGTGAAATCAGTTATCTTTTTCATTTATTTTCATATTACTGCATGAAAATCACTGCAAATTAAATTTGAAATTGGAACTTTAAGTATGCTTTTCACAGATCATCTCAAAGAGCTCATAGGCATAATGCAGTGATATTCAGTAGTTTATTTAGAGGACATAGATAGCGTTAGTCTCTAGTCTGACACCTCTGTTATTAGTATAAGAAGAATGTGAAAAAGAGGTAAGGTCAAATTCTGAATCTCTGCTATCTTTAATCATGAGTCATACATTGAAGCCAGTGGAAATAATCTGGGGAAAAAAATCATTTTTAGTAGATCATTATGGTTCTTTTCCCCTGTTAGTTGGTGACCATGTTGCTTACCTTGAATAGACGTTGGCAGCATGAGGAGATTTGCTTCAAAAATTGTTTTTCCTATTAATAGACTAATGCCGAATTCGGAGGTGAAACTGGTAGAAAATACTTGAAATAAATGGTTCAGATGGACAGTTTTGCCTACACTGGGACATGTTTCCCGTAGTGTTTTAAAGGAATAAGCAAACACCTTTTTTTTTTTAACTTAAGAGCAGATTTCATTTTAGTTTAGGATTTAACCACCATTGACAAGGGCTCGGACTGGGAGCAGCTGCGTTTTAGTGTCTGCTCCGTGTTCAACACGAGATAATGCAAGAAATTGCGGAAGTTGCGGAGGTCTCCTTGTAACCCTAGTTGATATTGCAGTAGTAATAAAACAAGCCAAATTTGGCTTCTCTAACATCAGACAACCTTTCCTGACTTTGGTAAGTCTTCAGAGAGCTGCTGTAGGCTGCAGCATGCAGACAGCAGGGCTGAGGAACACAGGGTGAAGGTGAATGGAAAGGTGAGGCGATGCTACAGGGAATGCAACCCCCCTCCTCTTGGCCTTCCTGTGCTTTGCTTGCTTGGGTTAAGACTGTTTCCTTTCCTGCTGTCCGGATTACCGTTGTGAATGACAGGACATTGAGTGTGTTTACAGCAGAGCCTGCCCTGCAGGCTGCCGTGCAGTTCAGAAACGTGAAGCCGCCTTGGAAGACGCCAGGTTGGGTGCGAGCAGTGGCTGGTCCCTGGCACGCGGGGCAGGCTGGTTTTCCCCTCAGTTCTCATCAAATGGGGTTGTCCAAGACTAACTCCAGTGTTGTGGTGGCGAGAGGGCTTCGAGCGCGCCGTGCTGCGTGTGGCCTGTGCTCTTGTGTGCTCCTGTCGCCACGTCAGCGCTAGCGGTTTTTAAGGGTGGATTGAGCGACAAGTCCTGAATCGTTCTGAGGAGAATTCCAGCAAAAAGAGGTGCTGGGGAGGGAGAGTTGTGGTCTCTAGGGGTTCATCCACATCCTTCTGGCTTTCAGTGGGTGAAACACTGAGGATACGTATTGGTGGTTGGCAGTGTGGGACTTTGCTAGGGTGGCAGGAAGGCTCCAGAGAAAGGGAGATATTTCTGAGGGAAGGTGGATGTAGAAGCTGCAAAAACCAAAGTGAACATCACAGAATGGTTGAGGTTGGAAGGGGCCTCTAGACACCATCTAGTCAAACCCCAAATCCCTGCCCTCTTCTCTCCAGCCCTCTCCCCGCTTCTGCAGGCACGTGGCAGGCATAGGTATTAAAGCAAACCCTTACATGGTGCTGAGGTTGAGACCATTGCCCTTTTTTTTCCTGCTGCAGCACTTTTCCCAGAGGCAGGGCTTTTTGTCGGGATTCATCGCTCTTTGTGTCGAGGAACGTTCCCTCAGCAGAGCAGATTAATGACTTTGTGCTGCGCGTGGCCGTCAGCTGCGTGTGCTGGAATGAGCTCTCCCTTCTGCGGCGCTGCTCTCCCGCAGCGAGGCATGGGGGACAAGGGACAAGCTCCCTGTGAGCCCGGCCAGCTGAGAATCACAGAATCATTATGGTTGGAAAAGACCTTCAAGATGACTGAGTTCACTGTAAACCTGAGGAAGAGCTGAAAACCAGGCTGGGCTGGAGAGCAGGAGCTTCTGCTCCAGGTGGGGATGAGCAACACAGAGGCTGTTGGTTCACTGTCTATGAACCCATCCCTTCCAGCTTTTATTGCCTACTGCACTTGCTAGGCTTTTATCATCCAAAAATTGGGTCAGGCTAATAGAGATGCTTCTAAAAGTGCAGTGGCTGTACATCAAGGGTGAGGTATACCACAACCTGCAAAGATAATCATAGAAATCATGGAGTGCAGGTCCACTTTGAAGTTCACCTGTATAATTAAAGTTCTTTTCTGGGTGTCTCTCGATGATAATTTTATGTAATGATGTTTGTTATATAAGCAATTAGATAATGAATATTTTGTTTATTTTTACTAGAGAAATTCCAGACATCCCTGAAGCCACCGGAAGGGCGTTTCAACTCTTCCTCTAAGCAAGATACTCTAACGTTATTAATTGCCCACGTTCTCTCTTACGTTCACGTGTGCTGTTCTGCTAGGCAACAAGGTTTAACTGGGGCCAGTAGGCACTGCTGCAACGGAAGAAATACCGATGTAAACTGATAGAATTTGCATCCGAATACTGTAATTTAAAGTGGATAGGATCATTATCTTAACACAGGAAGAAGCGATGTGGAGAAGAGCCAGGCAGTAAAGGGGAATAATACAAATCATTTCACTGTTTTGACCATATTGGCTTGGGGGTTTAATCCACTTTGGAGTAGGATCTCTGTCATCCTGTAAACTCTATTTCATGGGCTTATTGCTAGAGATAGGTGTTTGAGGTGTGTGGTTTGGAGGTCAGCCCTCGCCTTGCAGTTGTCCTTGAGAGGTCTCGCAGTCTAACACCACATCTTGACTTCAGAGATCTAGAGAGCAAACAGGTTTAATATTAGTTTTCCTGGTGGAAATGAAATGAAATGTCTGTGAAATGTTGGAGACCTGGTAGTTCTGCCTGAGTAATACAGTGTACGTATCTCTTGATCTCTGTGCTTGCTCTCTTGCTTCATTTAAAGAGGAGGAAGAGAGAAACTTCCAGAGTAAAACAAGAAAGGTATTGATATTATCACTTTTAAAATGTGGTTATTTTGCAGAAACAAGTAAAAATATAATGTTTTCTGTGTCCTTTTTTTCCTTTTTTTTTTTCCTTTTGGGCATTTACAGCCTTCCAAGAGCTGTAGTATTGATATATCAGTGTGAAATAAGGGAGCTAGAAAGATAAAAATTGTCACCTTGGTTTTAGTTTTATAGCCAGGCTCTGCTTTTTAAGGTAAAACATCAAGTTTTAAGTTGTAAGTGTTTTTTCTTTTTTTTAAAAAAAGCCATGGAAATATTCAAAACCCAAAGAATCAGGTGCTTTCCTTGTGCAGTTTGATACTTTCCAGCTCTTAATCCGATGCCAGCCCTGATCCGCCTGTTCCTCCGTAGTTCCAGCAGCCGCAGAGCTGTTTGACTCTGCATGTTGACTCTGCAGCGTGTGCGGGTGCTGAGGCCGCTGAGCCAGGGCGCCTGCGGGGCCTGTGTTTTCCTTCAAATTATGTGTGTTTGCTGCTTGCTTGACTCGAGGAAGCGCAGGCTGCTGAGGAATGAACGCTGCTCTGCGAGCGAAGGTCGGAGGCAGCTGCAGGTGCTTCTCCATCTCCTTTGCTTTCTGCTTGTCACTGCTCACCCTTTTAACACTGACGGAGTGGTGTTAGAGCAGCAAATGTCAGGGGTTTCTGTATTCACGCTCATCCTCTTTTCTGCTAGAGGTCACATAAAGACATTTTCTTTTCCTAGAGATAATTGGGCAATGAGCAATCTGTGGTCAAGGGAAGGAAAATAAATAACAGTTAGACTGTGTTGCTTAGAGGGGCAGTATTAGTGCAAGGCAGGTAATAAGGTAAGACAGACCTTGCAATTATGCTGATAAATGGCACAGCCTGGGTGAAGAGCAATGAAAAGATGATGATTTTCCTTAGCATATTTGGGGGATTAATCAGTGAAGCTGTGGCTGTGAGCTACTTTAAGTAAGCTTGATACTGATTTTTCATTAAATATTTAACTGCTTTGGTTAGAAGAACCGAGAGGGGTAAAGTACCCAAATCCTTTCCATTTCTCTCAAAAATTTCAAATTTTTCAAGAGGAAACTGTTTACAGGTCCATGATGATCTAATATAATTCTCTGAAGCTGCTATACCTGTTGCCTTTCTACCATTGAATCTCAAGCTTTAATGATAGTTTGCTGCTACTTAGTATAACCTGAGCTTTGATATTGTGAAAAGTTGCATGTTCTGAGACAGAAATCTGCACCTATGTTACATATATCTACTTCAAAATAAGCGTATTTGCACAAAAAGTGATGGATATGCATTACATATGGACAGTATGTTTTTTATATTTTCCAGAGCAGCTCTATTAAGGCATTATGTATCCGCCTAGTTTCAATGGCTTATTTGCCGAACATCTTGTTTACTTTGGAAGATGTTATCTGAACAGATGTCACAAAGCAAACAAGAAAACAAATTTGGGCTCAAGCAGGGAATTCTTCCTCAGTGAAGAGATCCTGAATAGGAAAAGCTACCGCAGTTTATTACACATTTAGCCAGCACACAAATTGCCAGAGTCCTGTAACTGGCCAGTTTTATGTCCACATGGTGCTGTTATTATGTGTTTGACCTTGTCCTGAAAATGGTCCCCATTTACGTTGCAAAGCACCAATAGAAATAAAATTTTCCCTGTGAGAGACTTCTGGGGCTCACACAAGGGTACAGTTCAATTCCTCCTTGAAGTATCTGTATTTATTGTCACTCTGGTGTTGAATCTTGACTTTTTCAATATTTATATGTATAAAATGAGTCTCAAATGCCGCTAGCTTGAGGCATGCAGACTTAGATGCCCTCTGCACTAATTACAAATATAGAATATTTAGTTTTAGCTATTTCTGGTTACATAATAGACTTCCCCCTGTTTTTCCTCCTTCTTGCTGCAGTACCTCTCAATGCATGTGCAGCCTGAAAGTGCAGTCTCTGCTTCCCATATAGATTTCAGGTTAGTTTCTGCTTTGTTCCTGTTAATTTCTGAAAACACAGATCATCATCTCAAAACATTAGTGTTTTCATGGTGCTTTTAACTGCCCTCATAACTGCCCTCATTTGCAGTTCCCATTGCCCCTGAGCCAAGGAGAAGTCTTTAGCTGCGGCAGTTAGTGGAGCTGGCAGCTCTGCTGCTGTCCTGTAATGTCCACGCAGCAGAAAACAAGGCAGATGGGTCAGTGCAGGGTTCAGAGCTGCGGGCTGCTGCTTGCATCTCCCCTGCCAGCATGTCTCTATTTGCACTTCGGTAGTTCAGTGTGGTGCAATGGATTAAAAACTCCCACCTATTCTCATTTACAGATGGAGAACTGAGCAAGCAGGAGATAAGTTTTTGATTAGGAAGCTGGGTAGGAATGTAGCAGATGTGGTGGAGTTAATGACCCGTGTCTTTAATAGCAGGTTCTGTGTGTGTTTTGTCTCAAGCTCTGTTCTCTATCCTAGAGACTTGAAAGCTTTACAGGAGAGCCAGGAGCCCTGGTTCGTAACTCGCTACTTTTGCATTGTGGATTGGTCCAAATTCGCTTTTGCTTTCTGAATCCACCTCACACTCTTAACAGTGTCTGGCAGGAGAGATGGACTCGGTCCTGTGGGATGGCTCCATATCTACCAGGAGATGTGGCCTGCAGCATGGGAGGGCCTTGAGCTTTGCAGCATCAGATACCCTTAAAACCAGTTAAATTAATAGCCACAGCTGAGAAATACATTGAGCCTGTTGTACCCAAAGTGGTATCAGCAGGCAGTTGTGCAGTGTAATTTCTTCAGCTTAATTTGTTGCTTGTGGAAGCATCTGTATACTTCACATATTGCAGTGAATAATTTTGATGCATCGACCATAAAACGTGAGGTATTGAGAGCAGCATCACGCAGCAGAAATTCTGCTGTGTGCTGCTCCTGTAACAGCCAGTGTCAACCTTACTAAAATCTCATGTTTCCCATCCAGCTCAGATGTGCTACTGTGGAGCCAGGTGAACTAGCAATGGTAAAAGACCCAGTAATCCTCTAAATAAAGTTCCACTTATGCAAAAGGTAATTATTTCATTTGCTGCATTAGTCTTGCTGCAGATTTACCAAGCTTACCAGATTTAGTTACTCTTCTTTCCCAGGTGGAAGAAGGTAACTAGAACAAGTAGAATATGTTTTTTTCTGTTATCTTAGTAATTAGATCTGTACTAGGAAATTAGGGTCTAACCAGTGCATCTCTGTAGCTTCTTTGGGGAACAATGTAATTGCTTTGAAGCCACAGGGAAGGGAAGGGCATTTTTGCTTTGTTTGTATGTTTTTTGCTTTTGCATGTGAAATTTCTTTTTGTTGGTTTCTTTGAGGATTTTTCTTGCACCATCAGAAATGCTCTTGCTCTTTTCTCCCTCAATTAGGAACCTTTTAAGAGATACAAATACATTTAAGGAGCCAGCGACGTGGGAAGCCTCTGAGCTTTGGTTGGCTACTACTATCCTACAAAGAATGAAGTGATGGAGAATTGCTAGACTGAGCCACATTCAGCACCTGTGGAACAGACTATATTTTATAGAATACTACCAAAAGCTGTTCTCCTCTTTTACTGTGTCTTTTCCCCATCTTCTCTGTCTTCCTTTCTTCTTCATCTTTTTGGAATATAAGAAGAACCTATGCATTTGCTGTTGCTGTTTATGTATATGGTATTAGAAATAAGTAACAGTACCTGCTAAACTGTTGAAAGCGCCCAAACAATAAGTGATACACTAAGATGTGATATTCAGAAAATTGGGTAATTTGTATTCGAGTGTAGATTTTGTACTTACTAATTAATCAAGAATCTAAGAGTGGAAAGTAGTTTTGATGAAAGTGGATTTGAAGTAACCCACTGCAATAAGGAGAGTTCGAGAACAGCCAAACAACAAAATTTATTTTTTTAAAAAAGTTCCATTCATCAAATTCATGGAGCAGGTAAATAGTATCTCCTGAGAAGATAATCTGAAAGATGAAGTGTGCAAGAATTAGTGGTTAAGGAGGCACTGTAGAGCACATTGCAGAGGCTCTCCATCGTGATGTGCAGGACATAAGGGAAGCACATTAGAGACTCATGGCTAGGTCACATACTCCTTTTGCTTTAAGGTGTTCAAGGGTTTATGTAATAAGCAGAAACAAAGTGCAGGATTTAAAAAAAAGCGAGGTAAATTCTGTGATAGTACTCACTAGCAGATTTTAATCAGGCCCTAAACACTTGAAATACTTCGCCTTACCTCTCTGCATTGTTCCTTGCATGCTCTCTTCTTGCCATTAATGCATTTGCACATTATTTTATACTTGTTTTATTCTTATTTTTTTAAAGTGTTTAGGGCCTGATTAAAATCTGCTGGTGAGTACTTGTGCATATAGCTGAAATAATATAGAATAGTGCAGAGAAATCCTACATTACAGAGAGATTTAGTGTGGATGAGAGGTGGCAAGAGAGAGTATTTGTGTTCAAAAAGAGGCCTGGGTAGTTACAGATAATTTGCTTCCCAGGAAGCAATAAGGCCTGGGTTGTCCAGAGCAGATCATGTCAAATCAATCCTTCCTTGTTTCACAGGGCAACTGGATAAGTGGGATAGAGGAGATGTGGAAGGGAGATGTTTTGACTAAGGCTTCCATGCTGCTCACCGTATCCCCATCATAAGTAGTTTGCAGTCTGAATATAATCTCTGTAAGTGGATGTGCAGTTGTTTGAACTCTTGTTGTTTTAGATATTTTGTTTTATTCTGAAGTGGTGAAGGCCTTTAAGTAGACATGCTCACGTTTCTTCCTAGAACTGAGATTTAGTTGACATTTTTATTAATATAACTAATGCATTTCTGGTGTAACCAAACAGAGAACAAGCTTAAAATACATGGATGACACCATGCTGGTAGGATTGAAATTCAGAACGACCTTAAATTAAGCAACAAGGTAAAATGTAGTTAAGAGCACAGCAGAGTACTCTTGAGAAGAAATCAAGATTAGAGCTAGGTAATGAAAATACATGTATCTGGAGAGCTGCATGATGCAAATCTGTGAGCTCTAATGGAACCAAACTAAGTACCATCAGCAATCTTATATGTAAAACAATTTGTGGGTGTAGGGAAGATTATTCAGTGTTTAGTACTGAAGTTTTTGCTGGGCTTCTGTGTCTAGTAGCGACTGTGTTAAAAAGCAGATGCAGCGGACTGGGGAGGATGCGGCAGAGCAAGGTTGGCAGCCTTTCCAAGGGGACCAGGGTGACATTTACTCCATTTTGTTACTAGCTAGATACTGGGGGAAGAGAGAGGGACAGTTTTGCCTCTGGGAGTTGTTACAGAGCGTGGGTGAAAGTCTGGTCCCACTGGATGCCTGGATTGCAGTTGACCTTGGGCAGGTACTTGCCAAATGCAGTGTCAAACTGTGGAGCTGTGGTTACTTCTGCGGTACCTCTGAGCCCATCTCAGTGCTGCTAAGTGGCATTTTACAAGCTTGAGCTCTGCTCATGTTGGCCAGCTGAGAGGAAACTTGCAGCTGCAGGTGGACCCTTTGGCTCGCCAGGCTAGTTAGACTTTCAGATACTCATTTTCTTTATGTAAAATGAGATTTTTGTGTTGCTCTCCTGCTTGCAGAAGAAGAAACTTACTGAAGTGTGAAAATTCATACCTTATATTTAGAAATAGCTGATTATATTAGAGGGCTTGCAGGATGGTGTGACCGGCCAGCTTTCTGCAGGCTACTGCCAGTCCTTGAACCATAATCCGCAAATCGTTGAACTAAAAAAATTCTTATTAATCATGACAGCTGGGAACAAAGCCAAATGCTGTGCTCCAACAGTAATGAGTATTCTGTTTATGTTACACAGAAGTAAATTATTGAGACACTTAAAGTTCTGGGTGTTTCAGAAGTTGATGAATCTTCTCTATAAAAATGTTTAATGAATGAATAAAGAGATAAGGTGTTTAAATATCTTTCTCCTGCCTTTGTAGCAAATAACTTGACTGCAACTACTGAAAAACTGTATTTCAAGCCTGATCCTCACTAGTAAAGGGATGATGTTTCTTGGGGCAGGGTCTTGAGATTGGTGTCACCGATGAGCAAAAACACTTGGAAATGGTGTCAGGCCTGGAACAAGAGATTACCCAGGCGAATAACATAGAAAACTTTGGACCATCATTGACTAAGCATTTGGTAGATATTGTGTTTAAGCTGCAGTTATTTTGTATAGTGTGAAACAAGAACAAAAGGACATAAAGGGTTTTTATGCACAGGAAATTGCAACTGTAATAGCAGAGTGCATGTGTGTGCATGTGCAAAATAAAGCATATAGTTGATGACAGTTGAAGGTTGATACATCTAGAGCAACTCTATTTTGAGAGCACTTCCTATCTCTAGAGAGCAATTAATGCTTTCAGGTTGTTTTGATTTATATCCCCATAAATGTTTTCTGTCAATCTTGATGTGAATAGATCTGCTAGAGATCTATATACTGAGTCCAGAGCTATTATTCTGCTTCTGATTTGTGAAGCCCTTAGAGAGTCTGTGGGCTGTGGCTTGTAAACCACTGATGGTCTGTTAGGATGATCTTGTTTGCTTTTAGTTGATACACTGTCCTTTAATTAAATGTTAGTATTCCTTACTGATTAAGTAAATGGTTGTTCCTTCAGCATATGAGAAAAAGGGCTCTAGTACTGAAACTCAAAATTCTAGACTTGAGGCTTCATGTAACGCAGCTTCTGCAGCTTGATTTACAGCTGGAGGCCTGTGAGACCACCTGATATTTGAAGGTGCAGCCGCAGCAGTGAGCAAGTTATTTCCCTTCATTTTGACACTGGCTCCAATCTCTGTAGTTTGGTGCATGGATTTTTGTGTTACTTAGATCCCAGTTGCACCAAACCTTGCTGCTTTGGAAGTCCTGCTGACTTAGGAATCACGGACTCCTCAAGACTACACGTTTGTATCTGGCTCTGCAGAGAAGTGTATTACGTGTTTGCAAAGGTACCCACCGTTACAACACATGGACATAGCGTGGAAAAAAAACAACCTGGAATGAGAACTTAGGCTCCATGGGATTGTAGCCATTTTCTGGTGTCTAATCTTCTTAGGAAAAAGTCATGCAATAAATTGTTCATAAACAGAAGAAAATCTGCATTTTTGGTTGTCGCTCTGCTCATCCATCACTGGGCTTGTTGCCACTGTATTGATTTCTATAACGAGTCTGGATATGAGCTTCTCTGAAGAGTGACTTTGTTTCATTATGTCAATCCGGTATCTTTTTAATATCATGCTGTTCCTGATATATTTTTCACGTCAGGAAATGAAAGTCATTTTGAAGAGCAGAGCTGTTTTTAGCTGTAAGACAGGATTAGTCTACTTTTAAAGTCTTGTTTCTAAACAAAATCTGTGCCAACTGGAAATTATTCACTTGGTTGAAAACTGTCACAAGAACAGTTTGGGCAGGAGTATTTGTTTTTTCACCCTGGGGTTTCTTCCATCTGCCTAATAAAACAATTATGTCACTGTGAGATGACGTTCCCTCACCCGTGTCCTGGCTGGCAATGGACGGTGCTAGTTGCTGTTGAAGTAGATGAAAAACCCTTTTTCCCTTTTGTTCCCTTTTGCATCTCAAAAGAGCCTGGCTCTGCCATCGTGGTGACCTCTCTGGAGATTCTGCAGTGCTGCTCAGGTCCACCCAGAGGCCCAGGTTTCAGCTCTTATATTAATTTTAGTAAAGACTATGGCAAGGTCAAGGTATACATGCTAGCTGGGCATTGTGTTTGTGTACTGGAAATTAATACTGAATTTTCAGGCCTAAATACACCATTGAAATGCTTTTAATTAGCTGGCTCAACCACTTCTTGACAGCTCTCTCTGTAATATTTGAGCATTTATTGACACAGGTTGGCCAGTAATGAAGGACTATGGCCCTTGTCTGGGCTGGGCAGAGAAACAACAGCTTCTAAAAGTGCAAAAATGTTTCAAGTGCTATTTACGTATCAAGTGCTTTTTCTTCTCTTTCCAAGTTAAAATTTGATTTTTTTTTTTGTGTCTTTAAATTGATTCAAACTGGAAACGTCTTCAGTTTCTTCTGCTGAAATGAGTATTTTACAATGGCAATATGGAACTTTCCCAGGAAGGGTATGTGGAAGGATATAATCTCTTTTTATGCAGATGCTTTCCATGAGCTTTTTGCCATGAGCTGCAAAATCAAACACACAGCCAAACTTTCTCAATGGTAACAGCGTTCAGACTGTTACCTATTTTATATATATATGCACAGATAGACAAAACTAGAACAATATATATATAAATATAGACTGTATATATGTATATATTTGTACAGGTTCTTTTTTTGATAGCGCAATTCCTGTTGTGTGGAAAGTCCATGTCCTATGTGATAAAAGAAAGCATTTATTTCCTTTTCATTTAAATGCATTACTCCTAAATGTTTTCCTGTAAGCTATTTATGTGTAAATGACTATAAAGAGCTATGCAGGTTAAAAAGAAAGTCTACACGAAGCATCGATATAAAAACACCTTTCCACTGGCAAGCTACAGAAAGAGATTTCCATGAATCATAAAAACATGAATCAAAAAGAAAAAAGTCTACATAAAAAATAGCAGCAATTCAGCATTTTTTCTTGGTTTAAAAGAGATTATTTTCCAAAGCAAAAAAATAAATTCTGTTCTGCTTGGCATAAACAAAAGCAGAAAGTTGTGGGATTTGTTTGTTTGGTTTTGGAACCTAATGGTTTATAAGATGATCATATGATGTTTTTTAAGCAAAGTATAATATTTATATGTTTATGGAAATTCAAAGCACTTCCACTTTATTTTTGGAGAGTTTGGAGCGTGGGTTGAAACCTCGGAGCGTGGGTTGAAACGTGTCGCCCCTTTTGGAGGCACGTTTTGTTCTGGCCATGTATTGAACAGGGACTCGCTGCCTACATGTGACCACATTAGTCCGACCTTCAGCAATGAGGCTGGGTAACAATGATTCCTCTAATGGCTTATTTTTCTGTGTGTACTTTTGAGCAGATTACTCTGGATGTACTAATTAATCTTCTCCTAAGGATTTCATTGGGCTTCTCTTGGTATTTTTGTCAGGAAATGTATACAGGGCTTGACCATCAGAAGTGCATAGTGCTTTAGCAATAGCCAGTCTGTTTATATATATTTTTTTTAGGAATACTTTGTTCCCACATATGTTAAAATATTTTCCTTTTTTTTAAAAAAAGGAGAAGGAGAGCAAAAAATTCATATTTTACTCATTCTGTGAAACATTTAAGGACCAGTCTGATTAGTTACTGGAACAGATAGTAAAATGCAGAAGCAGGCATGCCGTTGTAGTTACTTTTAACCTAAAAGTTTGATATGAGGGGTTTATTTTGTTTCGTTTCTTAGTTTGAAACCCCCATAGAGAAATGAAAGCTGTAGCCCTTTGAGATCTAAATATAAAAAGGTTTTTACTAATAAAAGACTCTGAGGCAAATTTAGGTTGAGCAAATCTAAGCAGAGAGCCTAAATAAGCAGAGAGGGTCTTAATTTATGTCCTGCTTTCTTTCAGAATATTTGGTCCGTGTGTAGCAGTGTTCCTGTTGCAGGTGCAGATTGCTGCTCCCTCCTTCCAGCTATGCTCGCTTCCCTTGGCACCAAGGCAGTCGGACTCTTAATTGAGACTCTGCTTCATAATTTGGTCCTGTGGTTCGCTTGCACAAGGATGAAAGAAGGTGGGATGATTCCACTGCAGTTTCATCCCAACTTCCTTCTCTTTCCATATCAGGAGATGCAAATGTGCACCTCAAGGAGGAAAAGAAGGAGAATCAGGAGAACCAGCAGCCTCAGTGACAGGGACTGTAGCTCAGAGCCATGAAGAGCTCTGTTGTATTAACCAGGCAGAAGAACTTGTCTTAGAAGCCCTAGTTTCTAGGCCCTGTTCAAATATATACAGAAAATAGAACTGTTTGGGTAATTTCCAAGCCAAGTGCAAGACGTCGAGTGACAGATGGCTCTGGCAGCCTGGCAAGAATAGGAAACAATCAGACAGTACAACCAGTGTGGTAGACAGTGGTCAAAATACTGCGTATCCGGCCTGGCAGTTACAGGCTACTCTTTTTATTTAAATAAAAGATCACTTTCTATGCCCAGGAAGGAGGTTTCTAATCATGTTACTGCAGTTGTTTGTTCCTGGGAGGAGAAGGGGAGGGAGAAAGGGCCGAGCCTTCTGTCTGTCCAGGATGAGAAATAGCTGAAATACTGTAAATGTCCCTCGCTATAAGTAAAACTGGAAATTGGGAGTGTGAAAGGCAAGCATTTTATTTGTGTACGCTGTGTCCCATGGCTTTTTTCTGGTTATTTTTCTAGTTTAACTGGATTCACAATGGCAGAGAATGAATGGTATGTGCTTTATGACTCCTTTAGAGCATTACATCTCCAAGTGAGGATGTAAAATAGAAATGCAGCAGTAAAACCAACTTCTCCAACTCTTACTATTCATTTTATTGCATGTCACTCTCATATTCAGCGTTATATTCAGTTAGGTCCTGATTCTGTGTCACTGACATCAACAGAGGGGTCCCTATGCCCATCAGAATCAAGAACAGATCTCTTAAAAACTCTGAGCTCTTTGCATGCCCTCACTGTGTTTGCTTTTGTTTTTAGAAGCAAGGTGCTTCAGAAGCCATTAAGAAACTACAGGTTCTAGCAAACCACCCATGCTCTTTTGTCACTCTCTGTCCTTGCCTCAGTGTCCCTCAATAGACCAGGAGAGCCATCTGACTGAGGAGGGATGACAAGACACTACTGATCTTTCAAAGACTGTGTTAAATAGTGTAAAAAAAGAAAAAAAAAAGAAGAAAGAAGACTATTTGGAAAGTTTTTCTTACAGGCCCTGAGTTTCTGTAGTTGGGATGAATGTGTTTCATACAGTTTCTCAGCATGAATAACTTCGTAACCCAAGTTTCCTTCACAAGGTTCAACAATCCCTTATCTAGTATCGCCCTTAGTATATTAGATTTTCAGCTTTCCCATGCCAGCTAACCCCCTTCCTGAGACATATGTAAGATCTTCCTGGGCTGGGAGTGCCCAGGAGGCAGCTCTCCTGTTGATCTTCATTTGCTGGGATTTCCTTCACATCACAGAGCAGTGTGGGAATTAATTCTTGGGCTTACGTGTTTTCATCAATAGGATGGAATCAATAGCCAATGTGGTACTGTGTTCATTCTTAAATGCAATGTATGGGAGCCCCTTGGAGTTTGCCGTGCACGTTATCTACTCATATATTGTCTGAATTCCCCCCAAACCAGTGCTCATTTTAGGACAACCTTCTGGGCTTCTTGGAGAATAAGAGTGTGGTGTCTCTCCAGAGCATTCCCCAGTAACTAGCAAAAAGACAAAAAGATAGGGCTATTTCTCTTCCAGCTAGCTTGAAATAGTGTTTCAAGAAGCTGATATGGTATGTAGAACAAAAGTCTTCAAAAATGTGGTATTTGAAAAAAAAAAAATTGACTTGAGCAATACAGTAAAATAGCAATACTTGTATAAAGAAGAAATGTAAAGTGTAGATTTTTCTTTTAGCTCAATCATCGGGTGTGAAATTGAATGGAGAAGTCTCCAAACTATATTAAATCTCACCCCCTTGGCACTGCCACAGGAACAATTTATTTCATCTTGAAGGAGCCTTTGGTTTCCAGATCAGCGGAGCTGAGCGGGAGGAACGTGCGTCACTTTGAGGTAAACTGGGATGTGAGCTGGTTAGAAACAGAAAAGGCAACACAGCAAAATCCTGCGCCCCTGACATTTGTCAGCCTCCTCTGAAATGTGGATGCTGCTTCCATTAAGCTCCAGGGCAGACATTATCTCTGTCCCTTTCGTTGTATTGATGGTTCAGAAGCCGAACATAAACACATTTAGGAGTTTAGTTGATTTTCAAGAAGCAAAATCTGGCTGCTTTTGTGCAGCAGGAGGTTGGTGGTGCCGTGAGTGGGAGGGGGTGACTCCTTCTACCTCCTTTCCAGGGCGAGGTGGAGCAGTCAGGCTTTTCCAGCCTGACATTTTCACAGTATTTTGTTCCCACCAGCTTTTGTGAGATGAGGAATTACAAACTAGATCATCTCTAGAGGTCCCTTCCAACCTCAACCATTCTGTGAAATGAGTGCACTGGCCGCCTTGTGTCCTGTCTGTTACATTGCTCAAAGTGTCATCTTCTGGAACACGTCTTCTGGAACATCTGATTCTGAACATCTTCTGGAAACCTTACTCCGAGTATTTTGGGGGTCAAAGTGATTCTGACAAGTAGCTACAGCAATACTCAGGACGCGGCCCTTAGGAACAGAAGGTTTAGGTAGAAGCTTCCAAAACACACTATAGGTGATTGTGCTCTGCTTGCTGTTCATGAACTGGAGGAGGAGGTGGCCAGAGGAATAAGGTCACTTAGGATGAAGTCTGAAATAGCGAATGTTTATTCTTTTCTTTTGCATACTAGCATGGTATATTAGCATTATATTAGCATTAATAAGACTGCAGGAACACAAGCACATTTGTCTGGATATAATCAAAGTGAGCAAGATTTAATACTTTCTTTTTTAACCTGACACTCTCAAAGTTAAAATTTAAAATTGCTTAAAACCCTTAGGATGAACCAGTAATGCCCAGATTGTCCTCGTTGCTATAAACTGGGGTTTGATCTGTTGGTAGAATATTTTTGAATACATTCGGTGCTTTTACTACTGTCAATTTTCCTCTTTCCTTCTTTTACGTGGAAGCAGAAGGGATGCTGGACTCAGAGCCTTCACTCTATTTGATTGTTACAGAAATGACACCAAAAATACAGAACTCATTTCAAGTAAAACACATATTCTAATTGTAAATTATGTCTTTGTTATTGTACACAATTAGTTATTTGTGTTTTCTTTTTTCTTTGCATACAAGAACAGGAAAAGTAAAGTGGAAAAAAATACTTGCTTTATTTTCTTACCAAAATCTAGGAAACAGGATTAGTCTAAAGTTTTCAATCACAGTTATCTCCTAAATGAAATATGGAACAAGGGTGATAATGAGCATAAACATACTGAATAATAAAATGTAATTTGTGCTCCGAGTTTTAGGGCTGTAATCCAAAGCTCACTGCTATCTGTGGAAAGCCTTGCATTGATTTGAATTAGGCCTTGGCTTTTGTCCTGGATGAACACAATACCAGAGGAGCTATTCATGAGAGCAGTGTTTGGAAATAAATCATAGGAATGTGGACTGGAAGGAACTTGCGCTGTCAGAACCCCATTTGCTTGCTAATTCAGGCCGTCAGGTTTTACAATGCTTCTTGTGGCAATACTTTGTCGTAGTTCCTCGCATGAATCTTAAAAAAGAAAAAATAAAAATCATTTGCCACCGCTGCTGTAATTGCAAGGTTGTTTCTGAGTCATTACTCTGCTTGAAACCTTTTTCTAGCTCCCAGCTTAAGCATATTCATGCCTGCTTGTTTCCATTCGTCTTATGCCAATATAGTCTTCTAGTTTAAATAGCCTTTTTCTTTTTTTTCCTTCTCTGCCCTTTTCTAAGCTGGTGATGACAGCCTTGTCTCCTTTTAATCTTTGTTAAATAAGCCAAGAATTTTAATTCTCCTTCAGTAAGTTTTTAATTCCTTTTGTCTTAGTAGCCTTTGTTTGAACCTATTTCTAAGATTGGCTTAATCTTTCTGGGAGGCAGGCACCAAAAATGGTATTTCAAGGAGGTGTAATAGTGCTTTATGTAATTCTGTTAGTGTTTTTCTTGCTTTACTAGAAATACCCTTCCCGATAACATCCAATATTATGTTTGCCTTTCTACGGCAGCTTTTCACTGACGCTTCTATCCTGGGCTTGCACGCAGGTTCCCCAGGTGAGCTCCTGTTTAGGAGCAGAAGCAGTTTTTAGTCCACGTGCGTGTGTAGTTTTGCCCTTTGTTCTGTGATACTCTTAGTGTGGATCTGGTGCTCCAGGGCTCGGTGCTCTGCTTGTCCTCTGTGTTGTCAGAGGTAACAGCAGCCTGAATTAGTGCGTTCCTACGTGGTGCTAGCAGAATGGCGTGAAAATATAAAGGAAGAAGCTGCTAGAGGTGGTGAATGGGAAGAAATGGGAGCTGACATGAGGTGGTGGGAATGTCCCTTGGGAAGAACTGGGTTGGGCCCTGGGGAGAAGTCCTTGCTGAGAGTCAAAGGAAGAGAGTCCAATAGAGTCCAGAAGAAAGGAGAATTCCTGCGGAAATGGGTCAAAAAACCCCTGCTCAATATCTTCAGTTAACAACATTAGTTAGTTCTCCAAGCACATATTCTAGGAGGGATATTGGTGAGGAAAATCTAAGAAATAAATGCATAACTTTTTTTTTTCCATTTTGAGTCATATTTTACATCAAGAAGGTGTAATAGTGTTGTTTAACTTGGAAAGTTCCTTTACTTTTTTTAGCGAGTCTCAAGATATTCTGAAACTTTCAAAACTTATTCTTTGAGGACATTGAAAAATAAATCCGGAATTGAGATGATTATGAATCCACAAAGACTTGAAGGAGAGAGAATTTGGGAAGCTATTTAAAATGGACACGATCCATTTTCTTAGAGATGAGGCTGACTCTGAAAGACTTTTACCTGGATAATTAAAACACTTATCTGAAGGACTTTTACTCAGCAGATTCCAGAGGCAGCAGCAATTAAGGCATAAGGTTTCCTGGGAATTAATACCCAGCCAGCAGAAGTTGTGACAGCGCAAGATGCTGAGGGGCCATGAAGGGTGGTTGATGATCAATGATGTCTGCTCAGATTGGGTTTGATATCAGCCCAAAATGGAGAAAATCTCAGAGGTTTGAATTTAGTTAATGGGAAATACAGTTTTGTTTGGTACAGTGTGTGTGAGCCCATCATGGACAGAACGCCCTGATGTTTTTAGGAGCGTTAATCAAAGCTGGATCCCTAAAGTTGTGCTAGTATCAAATTGGAAAGTGAACAAAATAAAGTCCCTAGTGCTTTAATGATCTCCCGCTTCTACATTTGGCATCCACTACTTAATCAGCTTTATTCAGGGATGCTCCCATCTGTCCTGTCAGGGAGAGGTACTCTCATTAGGCAGTTTCATGCCCTTTTATACCCACTATTCTTGGACCACCTTTTAATGTCACATCTGCCCTGGTTTGCACCATGGTACCTCGCAGCAGCCCCACCCAAGAGCTTGGCTCCAAACTGGTACAGAAAGAGGACGGACACGTGTAAGAGACCAACAACATTTAGTCCTGCTCTGCTGGGGTAGAGCAAAGCAGCTCCCTAATGGATAATAAGCCAGAACAGCCCCTTCCCAGTGTCCAGGCACGTCCCTGCATCGTCCATTCCGTGACTGATCAAGCATTTTTTATGTGCTGAATGATTTCCTTGGTGACATGTGGGGAACAGAAAGGGGTGACACAGTGGGCTGTGAAAGGTTCACCTTGCTGCTTCGTTGTAGCCACTGTGCTAAAATAAGTGCATTGATCGTCTGACAGATAAATAAGCCTGTGTATCTGAAACAGTGAATGTAGGTGACTCCATGAGGCAAGCCTTAATTAGCTAGTCAATACAATCTGTTCCTTAGATTATAAACAGTGTTACGTATATCTGAGTATTACTTCAGTCTTAAAGTCTGGTTTTACACACGTGCTGGTCCCCTGTCCTTTTCCCTCCTCTCCCCCTACCCTCTCGCTGTGCTCATCGGGAAGGTGAAGGATGAAACACTCGAGCATGGCAGGATTGAGAGCGGCTGCTGCTTCTGGCTGACCTTGCTACGAATGCGACTTGAGGCGTCGCTGCTTAGGAAATACAACACTGCAAAACTGTAAACAGTCTAAAACCGGAGCGTAGGTGGGAAACGCTGAATGTTTTCAGTGGGAGACGGTAGGACCAGACCTGCTTGTACAAACCCATCAGCTTCATGCTGTCTGTGAAATGGCTCTGTGCCTTCCTTCACCCTCAACCAAACCACTGAACGATCTCCGCTGTTTTTTTCCCCTCTAACATATCCCCTGTGGTAAGAGGAGAAGGTGAGTGAGGTCAGGCAAAATGCAGGGAAAATCAGGAGGGCTCAGCAGACCCCAGGGAAGTTCTTTTGAGAGGGTGCCGGTGATGGGCGAGTCGTTATGGGGAAGCAGACCGCGGAGCTGGCAGCGAAGCAGGTACGATCGGTACGTGCACGTTAGGGCTTCGTGCTGCTCGCACTGAAACTGGTCTGCTTTTCCGGTCAACTCTTCAGCAACCCTTTATACCAGCAGGGACTCCTGCAGTCTTAGTGCTCCTTCATGCCCCTTCACTGCTCTTCAGGGTGAGTTTTTCGGAGAAGTTCTGTGTTCCTTGCCCAGCTTGTAAGAGCAAGAGAGGAGAAGTATTGATTAAATTACCTAAACTGACCTCCATCTTCTGCAGCCTGTCCCGGTTATCCGCTCTCAGCGATAAGAAATTGTTTTCTTCCATGAGAACTAGAGAAGTTACATTTTAAGCTTCTTGCTTGCAGATATATAAAAGCAAACAACAGGATTTTGTAATTACACAAACTTCTCAACCTGACATAATAACCTTCAGTGTATGAAATGGCATAAGAAATCATTTTCAGTACTGTTTTTTCCTTTTTTCCCCCCCAACCCAGATAACTAAAAAAGAAAGGTGCTTTTATTCTGGCTGTTTTCCATCCTCTGTGACTGTAGGTCTGTATGTGAGACTCAGTGGATGCAATCTGAAAGCCTGAGTGGAACATAAACGTTAGGTTAAAAGGGAACCGGTCACTTTTTAGCTTCATGTTTTATAAATCTGGCCCTGTGCGAACGGAGAGACCTACACACGTGTGTCAAGAGTTGATTCAGTGACTTTGATTTCATTTCATGGCATAGAAATAATCTCTGTGTGTAAAAACAAAAATTATAGCAAGAGTCTGATCCTTCAGCTGTGAACGTACCTTGAATTTCTGTTCATTTCAATGCCTCTATAGATCTAAGGTATATTTTAGACTTTTCTTTTACAGTGTTAAACTAACCTTATATATTTCGTCTCCTTTTGAGCATGGAGGTTTATAACCAAAAGGTTTTAAGCCTGAAATTTCTCTTTGGGACAGGTCGCTGCAGTTATGTGGGTATATTTTTTTGTTTGTTTCTTAGTTTGTTTCTGCCACAGTCACACTTGAGAAATTGATATAGATCTGCTCTAACTACTTAAATGCCAAAATGTCCAGAGAACCTTCCCGGTGACACAAAATAACCCCGCAACGTTGCTGTTCATGCCCTTTGGGAATGCATTCCTGAGCTGTGGTGGGCCAGACTTGATCTGCTCACTGTGCCATGACTCGGGCTCGTGTTTACAGTCATGGGCCATTGGCATTGGCACTTGGTCCGTCACCATGACAGTTTTGCTGGACTTTTATGAGAAGCTGATGCCTTTTCAGTGCAAAGGTTCCTTACCCTAAACATTTGCCAGAGTCCAGCACTCACCAGTGCTCATCTTATTTTCTTTTCACAGAGCTGTGTTAGTCTATGGTCATCCACTCCACAGGGACCATAAACTACTGATTAAACAACTGTCAGCAAGTTTCAGATCACATTTCAACACTGATCTAATGGGACAAAACACAAAGTTAATCTTCAGTATTATTCTTCTTCCTTTGCAGGAGAAATTTGAAGGTTTGTTCCGTGCCTATGACGACTGTGTGACATTCCAGCTGTTCAAAAGCTTCAGACGTGTGCGGATAAATTTCAGTAGTCCCAAATCAGCTGCTCGTGCCAGAATAGAGCTGCATGAAACACAGTTCAGAGGGAAGAAGTTAAAGTTGTATTTTGCCCAGGTAATGCAATCTGTTATACGCTTACATATTAGCGCATTGCTTCTAGTGAAATATTGCCCAGCAGACCTGAACAAGAGTAATTAAAATCTTCTCCCATGTCCAGTCTCTCTGCTGAAGAATTAGTCAAAGCTCTTTATGTGGTTTGAGCTCTACCTGCCTAGTGGGTCTGCACCAAACCTAAGGGACCAGTTAGGTCCCAAGTTACTTATACAGCACACAGAAGTTACATAGCTTAGAACAGATTTACAACGCTTGCTGTTTTGCATGGGGAAACTTCGTAAACTAACTGTAAGGAAATGCAGCAATGTTTATTTATGTATCTTAAGTTCTTAAAAGAAGAAAGGTTAAATTACTTTTATCTGACTGCAGCTCTGAGCCAGAACCAGGCTTACTCCTGCCTTTTGTTGTCCTTTTAAATACATGTGTGAATTTTTAAGAGGAATTCAGTAAGTTCACTTGACATGGAGATGCTAGAGGAAGGAGAGTGTGCAAGTGATGATAAGCATCTGTTAGAAGGAGGAGATGAAGGTTAGATTCTTCTTGAACAAGAGAGGCAGAGCACCCACATCTCCCACAACTTGGGTGACTGCAAATACCAAAGCGGACTCGTGCTTGAGTGAGTTGTGTGGCCCTGGCAGTCATGGCCAGCGTACAGAAGGGTGAGGAAGGCTGAGAACCCAACCACCATCTCTTCTAAACATTTTCCTGTTAATTGCTGTGGCCACAGTGGTTTGTGCTACAAGCAGTAGTGCCTGCAAGGCTTTTTATCCCAGGCTTGCTGCCACACACACGCAATTTATTGCTTCTGGTCTTGAGCTGGCTGTAAACTTGCTCAGATGTGACTGTAGTTGTGGCATAATTCATCTGTACTGAGGCTTCTTTAATATACCAGACAAGTGCAAGAATTAAAGCAGATAAATTAAGATAGAAATAAAAGGAAAAGAATTTGTTACCAAAACAACTGACTGAGATCATGATGGATGATTTTATCACTTTACCTCAGCCTGCCAAATATTCAGAACTTTTCTAAAGTTAACAGTGTGGCCTGGGTGCAGGAGCTGCTGGTTTCTACTCTACCTCTGCTCTGCTCTTATTTAAGAGTTTAGACCTGTAGATCATAAAGCACCTTTTAGCCTCACAAATCTTTGACTTGGTAGCTGTGCAGACTGAAGTTTGCTGTTATGCTCAGAGAACGTATCCAGTAGGTACAAACATTGCAGCTTTGCTTGTATAACAGCCCCCCACGATGCATTTACCGCAGAGGAGCCATCTGTAAGGCTGAGATGAAATGCGTCTCCAGGCCTCGTCTGCTGAGACTGACACTGAGACCCTGCCTGGGTGTCATTTGCTATTAGAAGTGTGTGAATGGAGTCGTCATTACCCATTCTAAACCCAACAATGTATCTGTTGTGCTTTAAAGATCCAGACCTCTGAGACAGATGGAGACAAGCTTCATTTAGCCCCACCACAGCCTGCAAAACAGTTTCTCATCTCGCCTCCAGCATCCCCACCTGTAGGGTGGCAACCAATAGATGATGCAACACCTGTCATCAACTACGACCTCCTTTATGCAGTTTCCAAACTAGGACCAGGTAAGTTTATGGGCTCTGTGTGAAAATGTGTCACCAAACGCCTATGAAAAACAGCAGTAACTGTAGAGGAAGTTACTGTAAAGCCTGTACATTGCTAAGTTACATTAAACCTGTGGGTTTGACGTGATTGGCATCAACTGGCTCTTTCCTTAGGAGTGATTTTCTAGGCTTTCTAGGATTTTCTCTTAGAAAATGTCAATGTGGTGAAACCAAGCTTTTCACGGGAAAGGATTATTTTTTATTTAATTATCTTTTAAAGTAGAGTTTTCTTTGATATTTGTTAAAGCATTTTAAAATTTCTAAAATAGGAAAGGTTCTAATTTTAGGCCCAAGCCATATCATTTAGGAATTAAGGTCTAATTTAAGCTCATAAACTATAAGAAAGAATAGTATGTTAAATTAGCTTATATTGAAACAAAACTCTTCAGATTCAATCCAAAATATATATATTTTTACTTTTAGCTCATGAAAATTTCTCACAATTTATTTTGAGGATTTTTTGGGGATATGAAAATTAATTTTTTTTTTCTTCAGCTCTACTGAACACATTGCTTTTCTGTTCTGCTTCCAATCTGAGGCATCTTATCACTGGGGTTCTTGTATAACTGCACTGAGGAACAGAGTACCTCAGAGCTGAAAGAAACACGTGGGGTGCAGGAAGGTGTTTGATTCACATGCTTTACAGGATAACGCCATGTCCTTGGCATGGGGGGATTTTCCCCTCACAGGAAGATATGCACATCAGGAGAATTTCCTCTTGTGTTTTATTCCCCTTGAGACATTAAGTCTATAGACAAAGGCTGTCAGCTCCAACAATTCGTACTGTATTATGGATTATTATTTTCAGAATTGATGTTTTGCTTCCAAACTGCTGAACAAAAGGAAAACAAAAAAATACCTTTTTTTTTTTCTCTCCTGTGATGCATCAGTGTTATTAAATGGAAACATGTAAATGAATCCCGTAGCCAGCTTGGTAATAAATCGATGGCTGTTCTGCAGCAGTGGAATGTGAAATATCGCTCATTGTTCCGCGCTCTGGGACAGCTTTGTGTGAAGGTCATATTCACCCCTGTTTAAGGAGCCTGCAGGGAGCTGTATTAAAAGCCATTGTGTGCTCTCTTCTTTCTATTTTTAGCACTTGTTAGATCAATTTTAGTTAACTGCAGTGGAAGCTTTAAAATACTGCTGCAGTTCTCAGTTGTGCATTTGCTATGTTTAGATTTCCATTGAAAAACAAATCCCTCCAAAACTCATTGCTGGTGTCAGGTCAGTGAAACATGTTTCTGTCCATCAGATAACACTGTCAGCCTCATATGCTTGTTAGATAAATTAAATTATTCCATTCAAACAAAAACACATCTAAAAATGGATTTACAGCTTATCAACTACTGGAAGAAAATTCACTTTTTTTTGCACAGTGGTTTATGCAAGTCAGAATAGTAGACCCTGACTCTTTCATCTTTTAACCTGTGGGGACTTTTTGCTATATTAAATACAATGATTTGGTAAAATCTGTATGCGAACTAGCCCAGGACAAGCCTTGAGCAGGTAAATGGTTAACAGTCTCTCTGTGTGTCCTCAGTGCAAGGTGAGTTTTATCCTCCTCCTTCCCTGGGAGGGCACTGGGACACAGAGCACGCATCTTTTCCATGAACATGGGCCATCTGCTTCCACAGCACCCACAAAAGCAGAGGCCAAACCTCTCCCTAGGTACAAAGTCTGCAAGAACTCCCTGCACAGGAAGATGAAAAGGTTGGAAGTTGGTTTGCAGATTTTATTTTTCCAAGTGCTGTTTTGGGAACATCCTTGAGGTCTTAGGATTTTTTTTTGGTGTGTTTTTGGTTTTTTGTTAGGGTGTTGGAGTTTTCTTGTTGGTTTGTTTTCTTTCTCAGCCTTATGGCTGCAACAAAGCGTCTCAAAGGTCTAAAATAGAAGATTTCTTTCTGTGCACTAAGGACTGGACTTTGGTCCTATAGCATTAAATTGCAGTTCTGGGAGAGTGCCCTTCATTCTGTGGAAGATCTTGGTGTCATTAGTTTCTGGGTGACTGCTGTGTTCTTCAGTTCTGCAGATGTAGAGATTGAGCTCTGAGTGAGATATGAACAGAATGCAATAGCCCCTGTGGTTGAAGCTGGCAGCCCTGATGGCATCTCATTTTGAACACTCACCTACGGTTTTGTTTTTTTTCACTACACTACAAATAAAAAGCTGTTGTCATTAATCTCTTCAATGGTGAGAAATGCTTTCTCTAGCAGGAGAACTCCCAGTAGTTTAAAGTATCGATGAAGATATAAAGACATTGCAGTGAACCACGGCAGGCGTTTGGCTCCTTGCCAGTTGGGCTCCGGTCGTGTCTCTTCTAGGCCTGGCTTTAACCTTGCTCTCTCCTACACAAACAACTACTTGTAGAGCCCTCATTGTTTGCCATAACATGTGTATAAGGTCGTAATTTCATCCCACTGAGAAATACAAGCAATAATTCTATATGAGCAATGTCTGCAAAAGGGGAAAACCATCTCCAGACCCAGGCTGTGTACGGAGCAGAGTGGCTCCTCTCTAAGAACAGGCAGCTCTTCTGGCTCTGTGCTCCCTGAGGCAGGCAATTGCCTACACAATTGCAGTCACTATGTGAAAAACAGTGCAGGGCAGGCACCTACTTCCGTAGCCCATTAGACAAGACTACCAGCTTGGCTTCCCCCACGTTTTCCAGTCCCTCAGTGACCTTTTACCAGGCTTTGCACCTCTTAAATGGCAGCAAATTATGTTCTAGATTGTGTAAAACTTTTCTTTTTCCGCACCGAATGAAAACACCATTCTGAGATGCTGCACGTGATGGCTCTTAGGTGCACAGAGGTGCCACTCAAGACACCGAGGACACTCTGCTGGTCTGTGGCTTCTAGGTCTAAGGATTCCTAGTGGTCAGGGGAGGGGTTAGTGAAGGGTCTCAGTGTTGTCTCTGGGCAGTTCAGATGTAGCTGCTGCCATCCTGCTCTGGCCGGGCTTCGTGAGCACAACGGGCAGCTCCTGCCCCTGCTCTGCCTCCGAGCACAGGAGTGAGAACGGGGAGGCAGAAGAAGCTGCTCCGCAGCAGCTGCCACTCCCAAGGATTTCAACCTGTCTCAAAATGCAGGTTTTCTGTGCCCAGGTACTTTCAAGCTCATGTTTGTCCTCACTGATCCAAGAATACTTTATATGGCTTCCAGAAACAGGCAGGAAGGGGTAGAAGGCTGGCCAGGGAAGGAGGGTGCCCTGGGCTTTGGACTTCTAGGAAGCAATTGCACCTTCTTGGATATGGCAGATCCATGCAGCAGAGGCGTGGGTTGTTTATCTCTTCTGGCAAGTATGTGTACTCATACAGAGGAGCAGCGTAATTAGCCCCATATTATTTGTAGAACCCTTGGATGAAGGGATGTGAGTGGAAGGTATTATTAAGATGCTAATGACATGTTTAACATGCAGCAGACGGCTCTGAACCCATTAACCTTTAATCAGGATTCACAGTCGAGGATGAGGTAACTGCACAGTATCACTGCCTTTTTTTTCATTATTAATTAAGTATCTGAATGTGCTTTTGGCTGGACAAAAGCGCCTTATCACACAAGAGGGGCACCATCAATGAAAGCTCAGAGTACTGGTGCACATAAGGATACAGAAATCCACAAGCTGTCATTTTTCATTGTGAAAGTTGCTCATGTTCTCCTGCTGTTCTTGGGGGTCATCTCGCTTGCATCACCTGAGGCAGAAGGTTTGCTTATGGCTTGTGGCCAGGCCCACTGTTGAAGGGTGAAACTTTAAATTCCTGGTTTTCCCTTCCGTGTGCCAAGAAAATAAAAATAAGAAACATTGCTACTTTTTTGCACAAGTTTGTTAGGAATGTTTTCTGGCAGCCCAGTAGAAAGGATGTACCACATAGATTATCTTTTTCTGCATTGTGCCTGAAGATAGAATTTAGTTATTAATGTATTTGATAACCTTAGTGACTTTTTATTTAATGAATAAATTGATGAGTGTTTCTTCTGCTATCTGCACTTCTACAAGTATCTAAGCCACTTATAGTACCTAGAAGGGAGGATTTGAGAAGGAGACAGCCCAAAGACTGTTGAAGGGGAAGACAACTCCTGCCTAGGAGCCTTTTGGCTTCACACAGGCAGATGGAAGAAGCAAGAGCAGCGGGACAACATAGGGCACGAGAACGTCAAGGGTCTGTGATCAACAGCACGGGACCCTGTGGCCTGACACCCAAGCCGAGATTCTGTGTCCTGATCTGAGCAGGATTTTGTTTTGCTTAAGTAATAAGAATGCCCCCACTTGGGATAAGGACGCGTTGCTGAGGACTTTTACTGAGCTGCTTGGCTCTGTGACACAAGTCTCACATTTCTTCTCCTAAATCTTCCTTTTGCTGTGCTCTGGGGAAAAAAATAATGCTCTTCTAGTGCAAAGCATAGTGTAAATGATCAGCAAATGTAAACTGACAGCTGCACAGGGTGGGCTGGAGAGCAAAGGAGGTAACAATATAACAAGACAAGTGTTTGAATGACATTAACTGCATAAATTGTAAACCTTAATCCTGCTAACTTGATCTGCGACTGTTAGCTTGGGATAGCCTGTGGTTTGTAAGCCTGGCCTGGCTGCAGTGATTTGATAATTGCTGCAGTAACACAGAACTGTTACGGATTTAAGTCTTTTTTTGTTTTATTTTTTAGCCTGGAAGTGGTATTGGGAGGGAGCAGGAAGAGAGACACTCTCACAGTGTCTGTTGAATTTTTATTGTGCTTATTTTCCAGAAAAAAATACTTTTGGGAGCAAGATTCTATGGATAAAGTCCCTTAGTTCCGCTTGTCCTGCTCCTAGCTCACTCATAACAAGATTTTCTAAATTTTGAACCACAAGTCTGCAGGCCTGAATAATTGTGATTACAGAATTAAATCTATAGCTCGTTTGTGCTCAGAAATAACTCTATGCCTTAAAAACCCAATTTATGAGTGCATCACATTGTGATTTGCAAAGTGACATTAATTGCTGTTGCAGTTACTTGCGCCAGAGGCAGATGAATATTTTCCCTAGCGCCTGCACGTACTTCTGCTGTTCTTTTTCAGTGGAAAGAATCCTTCCAGGAAGGATTTGAACAGTAAAAGAATGTGACATTTTGAACTAGGGTTATTTCCTTTTAGGAGGGCAGGGAATGGGGTTTACTCTGTGGTGTTGGTGCGTGGGGAAGGGCCCAGCTCTGTGTGCACAGAGCTGCTCGGAGCTGGCAGTGACCAGCGTGGCCCTCAGTGCTGGTTGGCAGCCTTGACGTCAGCCCTTGGCTGAGAAATTAGCTGATGCCTGCAGGGAAAATAGGCAAAGAAAAACCATATAATTTCTCAATGCAGCACAACCAAGCTATTTCTCTTTTTAGATTTCAGCCTATCAACAAGACCTGTAATGCTTTGCTCAATTTGGATTCGGAGGAAGGGTTACCAAAAATAGAGCAGTTAAATGTCAACATTAATGGTATCACAGCAGTAAAACGTTTCTCACAGCAAGATGCCTGTCTCGTAGCTGTTCACTAGTTGCTTCCTATGTTTTAGGCAAAAATGCAGCCTGTCCTCTAATCCCCAGCCACACAGTGTTACTTGGACCAAGAACTTACTAGCACAAATACTTTGGGATAACAGGCCCAGGAATGTGATTCCTTCCTAACAGGAATTACTCTGCCCCAAGGTTGTGAAAAATCCAGATTAGTACCATGAACAAACTCCAAGTGCTTCACGTTAGACGCAGCCATTTCACTTTGTTTGTATGGTACCCAGCACTGTTGGTTTCTGCCTGTGATGCAAGTTTTTAGAAGCTCCTGTACTACAATTATGGGGAGGAAACTTTGTCTTCCTCATGTCATATTATTTTACAGGCAATGAGCCTGTACAGCAAATGATTTAGGGCAGTTCTGTGAACAAAACCAAGATACATCAGGTGTGTGTATGCTCATTATAAGCCTGCTTGAATGGAAATGCACTTTGTGGGTCTTAGACATGAGAAAAGTGGTCCTAAAGGGGGGCAGCATCTTATCTGGAACAGTTTTAACTGCATTATTTGGCACTGCTAATGAGCATCTGCGTTAAAAAGACCAGATGCATCGTGTTGGGAATGCAGACCAGCATTACAAACACCAGTGCGTTTCACTTCGGGCTGTGCTCCGTTGGACCCCACTCTGGAGCGCTGTCCCTTGTAGCCTTAACCAGCCCCTCTGAGCGAGGTCACTGATGCAGGCCGGCCATGCCTGCCCTTCTCCCTACTTAGGAGCAGCATCCCCTGCCCAGGTGTGGGCCCATTCTGCAGCACAGCCGTGCCAGCCTCGCTGCAGCTACCCAGGCTCGTCATCCTCTGAGCTAACTCTGTCTTTGCTTCCAGGAGAGAAATACGAGCTGCACGCGGGAACCGAGTCCACCCCCAGTGTGGTCGTGCATGTCTGCGACAGTGACATGGAAGACGACGAGGACCCAAAGAATTCTCCAAAGCCAAAAATCATTCAAACTCGGCGCCCTGGTCTGCCACCTCCTGTATCTAACTGAGCCTGGCCGGCAGAAGCAGCACTTCTCTCCTCCAACACAGCTCTTGGTTTTCTGTTTGCTTTGTTTTATTGAAAGGCAGCCATTGCCTCGTGAGTACCAGGACATTAAGCTCATTGAAATCCCTCACAGTAATCAAGCCTGCGTAACAAAAGGGCTACGGAAAAAAAAGATCTTTGTATATGTAACCATATCACACACCAACTACGCTAACAGCTTTTTTGGAAAGGACAAGAACAGGCTGGAGCAGGGAGTCAGTCTGAGGATTTCTCACAGCTGTAATTTGCAGGCTGTACCAATACCAGAGAAGTCAGTTGGGATGAGGAATTAGGCTGACACTCAGACTCCCGCAATACTCACTGCTGCCCTTCATCAACGAGGCTCTTCCCTGCCCTCCTCAGCCCTCAGCAGACCTTAGTCTTTTCCTTTCTTTCCTTTTTTGGGGGTGTGTGGAAGGTGGGTTATTTTTTGTTTGTTTGTTCTTTTTTAATCTGCCTTCAGCCACTTCATCCTTCTGAAATTTTTCTGGGGAAATCTTCTTTGCAACATCTTTCAGAAACGGGAGAAAAACACCCTCATCCCCTAACTGCTGCAGAGACAACTAGTCCTTAATAGTGGTGGAGACTCCACACGGGGTGCTCTGGGCTGAGGGGAGAGGGGTCAGCCTGCTGAAGGGTCCAGCATCTTCCAGTCCTCCCTAAGGAGGAGGGAGCCAGAATATCAGCAGGAATTGACAATTTATATTCTGTAAAGACAGGAGTGGTACTTCTCTTGGAGGAGAAAAGAGAAGGCAGCTGACTGCTGATTTTAAGCTGGGGTTTGTTGCTGTGTTGGAGCTGCAAGTTGTGCTGCTGGTAAAGGCATCCGTGGTGTGTTGAGTGGCCCTGAAACCAACCATTTGCAATCACTGGCATATCCCTAATAATTAGGCCCCTTTCCTCTCTACTTCCTGTGCTTTAAAGCCCTTCTGGAGCTGTATGCAATTTGGGTTTGTGGAGGTGAGGAGAAATTAGTTGGTATTCTTTGCTGGTTTCTTTTTTTTTCCTCTCTCTCTCTCTTTTTTTTTTTTTTTTTTTTTTTTTTTTTTTTTNAAAACAGGACCATAATTACACACTTGAAATTAGACTGCATGAAATTGAATCCCCGTTTTCACTACGTCCTGCATGTTTCTTTCTCTTGCTATGTATACTGGGTTATAAAAGTATTCCGTGTTTTCATCATGACTGATAGCAGACAGATACTGGATTCCCTGTCTGGTAGGTCCTCCAAGATGATTTTTTATGCGGTTCTGTCATTTTGAGAACACCTTTCCTAGACATTTGAGCTCTGATTTTGCATATACTTAAGCATGCGCTTAACTTTATGCACATGAGTAGTTCCACTGAAATTTAATAGTGCAGAAAACTGAGCATATGTGTTAAGATACAGTGGGATTTTTAGGCACAGGCTAATTAACTGCAGCATTAATCCCCGGAATGACTACAAAACAGCACCGTGAAATTCCTTCGTTTAAATGCCATTGGAAGTTACAATACGTTAAAAGGTCTTGGAAGCTCATTGCAGGATCTGAAAAATCTGTTTAACTTCTGTAATCAAGATTTTGGCATAAAAATGATGGATTTGGTTTCTGAGGGAAGGTTGCATTTCCCTGTAAATCAATAAGGCTACAAAGCTTCAGGAGAATCGATGTCGCCTTTTTTGCTGTCTTGCGTCCTTGGGAAGAAAAAAGGACAGTGTTTTGTCAATGAAGTCGGGAGATGCCGCTGATATTATCCAGTGAGGGCCTGCTGGGAGGGAAGGAGTTTCCAGTCTCATAGAGTTCATTCTCTCACCACCACCGGACCCCTAATGTTCCTGGTGACATGTAGAGCCTTACTTAGCGGGTAACTATAATGTGGTAGCTCTTAATGCACAGCAGAGCTTGTTGTGTACATGGCACTAACAGGAGCATGTGAAAGAGCAGACATTGAACAAGAAATGAGGCGTTAGTGACATGGGCCATCATGACACCTTGAGTAAAGTTGTCTGAGAAATACCTCCTTAGAGATTTTGCTGCAATTAGTTTCAGGGATGCATTTAGACTTAATTTAAATAATTTATCAACACGACCAAAGGTGATGTTCCTCTTGCAAATGCAGGCATAGACCACCTATAATACTTTAAATGTCTTTTTATGGGACATGCTCAGTGCTCATGAGCTTCAGACTAACCCTTGGCCATCTTTTCAAGTGAAGTAAATGACTGACAATTGTCACTATCAAAACTGATGCTTTGGAATTTTATATCTAAACGTGTCAATCTTGCACTTGTGTCTGTGTACTCAAACCTTGGAGAGATTTGGGTTGGAAATGAATTAAGGACTTTTTGGCTCCCAGTGATTTAAAATCGTACTGCAAGTAAACCATTGGATCTTATCTGTTCTTTTCCCCAGCACATTTGCAGACATAGGTTTAAAAACAGGCCTGAATCAATGATTCTTGTCTTTACAAAACTGAATAATACTATTTCGGAGGAGATAAAAAATAGCCTCATTGTGTAAAGCACAGAAATGCAGTTAGGTGATTGAGAGCTCCAGAAAGCCTGTTATGCCTATGGTCAAAGTTTAAAAATCGCCCTTGTGTGGTAAAATACAATCATCAAAGCAAAGTATTTCAGGTAGTACCGAGTAATTTCTCTATCATAAAAATAATGGCATTTGTCATTGTCTTAACCTTGGATTTTGCTAGCAGCTGGCTCTTGCCTGCCTAAAATAAAGACTTCTTTCAAAAGATGCTAAGCCTCTGGAAAAGGAAATTTCTTCTATAAATTCAGTAATTTGCATCCTATCGGTCTGTTCAAAACGAAGCTGCCACTGACTTCCCAGGGAGCTTTCCTTGGTATCCCAGCTCTGAGCTCAGCCTTTGCAAGCAGCCCTTTGCATGGGGGCCCTCTGCAGGGCTGAGGTAGATTCTCATCATGTCATAAACAGGAATGAAATCTCCTGGTTACGTTAGCGCTTCTGCTGCACGGGGATGTAGTCGACCCCCTTCTCGTTTGCTTTCCAAGCACGAGCCCAAGCAAGACTCCCTTCGTGCAGCTAAAATCCTGAGAATGTCGCAATGCCCAGAGCGGGGAATTTCTGGAATAGGAGAATGAAGAATTTCCGTGGTCTTGGTCTTCTTTTGTTTTGTAATTAAGATAAGCTAATGCAAGCCCTGTCCCTGCACATATACACACTCACAAACAGCTTGTTTTCAGCCAGAAAATGAGCAAGAGCATCCCTGCCGCAATTGTGTAAAGTGCTTTATTTTACAAAAATGTGTCCCATGGCTAAAATACAGTCCATTTATTCAACATTTGCTCCTAGATAGAGTGGGTATTTTTCCTTTGTTTCTTTATTTTTTTCTTCTTTTTTTTTCTTTTATTTTTTCTCCATGAGTTACAATGAAAAGGTTTTCTGGAAGAGACTGTTCTCTGTATGAGATGATAACTGACTGAACTGTCTTTTGTAAAACTTACAAAAAGTGTAACACTGTGATGGTTTATGTTAGCATTTCCATCATATTGTACATACTTTTGAGATACTCTATTTAGTCATATTTTATAGGAGTATTGAGCTAGTTGATCACTTTTGCACTTGTATAATTCAGAGCTTAGTTTCAAGAATAAATATGGCAAATGATTTTTGTGTTCTGCTTGCCTCGGCATTTTGAGAAACATCATTTAAGAAAGTGGAATCGTGTTAATAAACTTGACTAGTGTGGCGTACAGCACTGCTCTTTTAACTAACAGATCTGCTTAAATGCATGACAGGCCAAACTGTTTGATTAGGAATTGGAAAATTGGGGAGGGAGAAGAGGGGGAAAAAGGGGAGGAAGCCCTCTGGTTTGCAGGATTTGCCAAATTCCCTTTTAAGCTGCTGCAGTACCAATGAGTCATGTGAACTGGTTCAGTGTGGATTTGTATTTCACTATACATTTGGCTAAGTGTATGAAAACACAAACCAACAAAAAAACAGAAAAAAACCGTGCCCCATCCAGGTGATCAAAAGTATATCCCTGCAGCTGAAGTGGTTCTCCCTGTACTTCTGTAATAACAGATAAACATAATGGGTGTTTGCATTTAAATCAGTAATATGACATCTGACTAATGCCTAAACCGAAGAAAAAAAAGTTCTATTAGCATTAATTATAAAAATATGAAGTCGTTGTTTGAAGTGATTTTGCTGTGATTTTTTCTTAAAAGATGTGTTTCTCAAAGAGTGGTTATTCATGGTTCTGAAAATTAGATCCCTTTTAGTGTCATACAAGCACTCAGCTCACTGATTCCTTTTTGAAAAGACAAGTCTTAATTGATTTAAGTTTTAAGAGTCATCTTGTTAGAACTTTGGAATCAGGAGCTAGATGATTCTGTACGCTTGGGGAAAGCTCTTTTCCAAGTGAGCTTTCCCCAAGCACAGCAGCATTCCTTATCTGATCCGACTGAAACCCTGTATTACTGACCTGCTGTTGGGGTTCTTCCGTCTTGCCAAGCACGGGATACGCAACCTGAAAATAACCCTCAGGCCATCGGGGGTGCTGCATTGTGCCAGGGGATTTCAGGCTGGCCTTTGGCTGAGGACATGAGCGGCTGTATGAATGTAGCTCCAGTGAGCCCTCAACTTGTACACACACACACAGAGGCACCCTTTATTTATACTGGCACTTTGTGCATGCGAGTGGATGTGCAGCCTAACCCTGCGTGTATCAAATAAGGAGAGTTACGGCTATTTCTCTCACCCATTTCATGGATGAGGGAATTTAAGTAGTTACTATGGATGGATAACTTTAGTTAGTGGTAAATGAATTCATTTCAGTTCCTTCTGCAAAATATAAACATTTTACCTCAAAACATCCACATGCAACTTTTTTTTCTCCAGACATCAGTGTGCATTTAAGATCTTTGCATTCCCTTGTTTCCCTTCAACACAGGAAATCCTGTTTAGCTCTGTTTCACCCAAAAGCAAACCCAGGTGTGGATTAACAATCTGGACAGACCCTAGCTTAAATCCATCCTCATGAAATGCTCTTTGAGTAACTAACCAGTCATACTATCAAAAGCATCAGAACTTTATTTTTCCATGTTTTGGCATGTCTTCTGGGGAAGTAGAGCAGCTTTCAAATACTCTGGACCCCTCTTCAGACGAGGTGGTTTTTCTCATGTGAGCCGTGCTCTTGCTTTAAGTACATGTAGCCGGCTGCATGCAGGGCAGTAACTACTGTGAAAGCTGCTTCCCACGTGCCCACCTGCAGCACCTGCAGCTGAGCCAGGGCATTTCCAGGGCCACAGGGAGAACTACAGCAGCTCTTGCAATGGAAAGGCAACAACTTCTTATGCCTTCACTGCAGATGCTTGCAAAGCATTTAAAAATAAAGCCTTAACTTCTCTCTCCCTTTTCTTGGTTTTGTCAACTTGCTCGGCTGCTACATGGAGCTTGTGGAGCTGCAGTAAGTGCCACCTGTGGTTTCTTTAATTGTACCGATGCAGTGGCTGCCAGCCCTGCAATCTAGGATGGTATCAATGGGACGTTATCTGTCTTGCCAGAGAAATGAAGACGTTCAGGATCTTAAGGCAGATTTTAAACTAAGTGATTAATTGCTATAAAAAAAGAGCCCATTTGCTATCCGTGAGCCAGGGGCTTCCTCACCCACCTCAGTAAGAGTATTCAGCAAGAAGGATTAAACTTCTCTGTACACCAGAAAACCAGATTTGTTCTAATAAATCACTGTAACTGATCGTTAATCTAGTACAAGAGATTTGTGTCTACATTTTTGCCACAAAGATGTGTTCTTGTCACTATTCAATTAATGAAAGTAAATGTTCTGAATCCATATTAGAGCAGAGTTCTTGTTCAGAAACGTGAAAGGAATATGTCATCCGTAATGACTGATGGATCCTTAAATGTTGGTTTGGCAAGTCATCCTACTGTAGGTAGCTGCGGAAATATTTCATGTATGTTGTTGTAGATTTGAAACCATTAATCCTGTTCTCATTCAAGTGTCTGCATTTCTGACACAGATGTGACATATCTGTATATATTATAAATCAATACTATTTTTAACCATATATTTTGTACAAATATTCACATTAGCTCTGTACTTCAGTGAAAATCTATTATGGTATTAAACATTTTGGTGGAATTAGCAAGCCCCTTGCCTGTGCTTTATTTTCATCTTATTATGATGGCATTTTTATACTCCCCAGGTATTTCTTGCAGCTAAGTACTGCTGTTGCCAGCCACAAGGGCACCTCAAATCCATACGCACCTACTCTTCTCCCCCTAGTGACGAGTTGCAGCCACTGCAAAGCTCGCGGGTCACTAACTGCTCACAGCGCGTGATCCGAGTGACGAAAGGCTCAAGTTCACATAAACATAAAACATATTTTTAACTGCTTGTGAGGCAGCAAATTGCTATTGAAAGGCACCTAACAATGAATTTTACAATACAGATGCAATTTCATAATTCTGTTTTTAACCTCTTTTGGTTTTTTTCTGAACTTCCTGATGATGGTTCCTGTCAGCAACCGGCTGATAAAGTTTCTGCTAGGGCTGTGGCCTCGTTCTTTACAAAAGCCACATCCCTTCAGTGAAGGTAACGCCCTTGTTTGTTCAAAACATTCACGCAGGCTGGCGGATGAGACAGGCAGGTCTTCCCCTGCCCCGAGCTCGAGCCTTCCTGCACGAGCCTGGCTGGCCGAGGGATCTCAGTAACTGTTATTCTATATAGAAAGGAAGGACGAGAGCCGGAATCTGTCACTGGATTGCAGCCTTTACACAGATCATACGTAAGGATTTTCCACTTGTTCGCTAGTAATTTACTGTTTTGGAAATGTGAAGCCTACTGCAGGTTACCCCAAAAAAGAGAGAATGGAGTAGACAAGAACTAAGAATTCACAGTATCTTTGCCTTTTAACTGATGAGTAAGCAGTTCTGCATGGTCTTGATCCTACCCTTCCTTCAAAGCTGGTAGTCAGGTTTGTTTGCTCTACAAGGACACGCATTTGGCAGGAGTGGCTACAGAGCCATTAAGAATGCTCTATTTCTGTTAAGCTGGAAAGATGCTTGCAGATACTCAGGAATGCAAAGTGAATGTTGCTCTTTGGACTTACAGACAGTACACAGTACAGTTGGCCTCCCTTTTCCCATGTTTGTTTAATGTGGTCCCAGGCCAGGCAGCGACACCACGCCCCTCTATTGCCTACGTCTAAACACAAGCAGCCCTAACAGCGACCGATGCAATAAAACTTACACCTAAAACACGGAAAAAATTCACATCACCTCGCCCTGCGCACGCGCCGCCCTCCCGTGACCGTTACTCCGAGTGAGTGACAGCGCTGCTGGCCAATCAGAACGGGGAGGCTCCCCGCCTTCCTCCGATGACCGTTACTCCGAGTGAGTGACAGCGCTGCTGGCCAATCAGAGAGGGGCAGCTCCCCGCCCTCCCTCGGTGACCGTTACTGCGAATTGAGTGCCAGGGCTTCTGGCCAATCAGAGCGGAGCAACTCCCCGCCTTTCCTCGGTGACCGTTACTTCAGGTTGAGTGACAGCACAGTTGGCCAATCACAGCGGGGCACCCTCCCCCCCCCTCCGGTGATATTAACTCCAAGTGAGTGACGGCACTGGTGGCCAATCACAGTGGAGTATCTCCCCGCCCTACCCCAGTGACCGCTGCTTCGAGTTGAGGCCAATCACAGCGGGGTGACTCCCGCCCCCTCGGTGACTCTAACTCCGGTTTGAGTGACAGCTCTTCTGGCCAATCACAGCGGAGTGTCTCCCCGTCCCCCTCCTAGTGACCGTTACTCTGGAATGAGCGACAGCGCCGCTGGCCACTCAGAGCGGCGCGGAGCACCGCAGGGGAGGGGCGCCGCCCGGGGGCGGGCTCGGCGGCTCCGCCAGGTGCCGGTCGGGGCGGTGCCGCTGTCGCTCGTCCCCCGCCGTCGCTGAGAGGTAACGGAGGGACCTCGGGGCGGGGTGAGGGGGGAGATGCGGGTTTCCTGCCGTGACCGCGGCGGGAGCGGCGCGGGGCGCTCTGCCCAGGCCAGGCCTTGAAAATAGAGAACCTGCTCTGTGGAAGAGCAGGCGCTTCGAAGGGTGGGTGCTGCGGCCGCTTTGGGTGGGCAGAGCTCAGCCGTGAGCGCCTCCTTTCGCTGCGGAGCGCTGGAATTCCCGGAGCGGGGAATTGTGACTCGCCACGGGGTGAGTTAGGTGGAAGTGCAAGGGAGGAGACGCGGCTCGCTCTCCCCTTCCTCTTCGATATGTGAGAGGTTTAGGCAGGAATTTTGAGTAGGAAAACTTCCCGTGGAAAATACTGCCAAAACGTGTGCAGCCAAAATGGCAGCTGCATCACTGTAGTGGTATTTGGGTGCTGGTGGCTGTGCAACTTTTCGTATTAACTTGTTATGTATGTGGCCAGGATGTTAATATGGATTTACTGGTAATACAGGCCGTTTTCTGGCTAAATTTTAGTGGTGTTTAGTTCTAGAGGAGTCCTGAAAAATGGTCATATTAAAGGAGTGTGTGTTTAAGTATCAGTACTGACCATCTGCAGGTGTGGTTTTAACATTACCTGCTCCTAAGGCTAAGTTATTTCTTTAACCAAGAAATGGGCTATAATAGTCTGAATTTTATAAAAGTTACAAATACAGAAGCTCTCCAGGGAAGAGGCTTAAAGAATATATGTTTTTGTTTGTAATTGGATTAACTGTGTTATGAATAAGGAAGTAAGTTTGGAAAGAGGGAGGGAAATAGGGGAGGGAATTAAACCCACGGTGAATCACGAAGATCAATATAATTTTATATGAGACTACAGGTATTTCATGCTATTAGGTAAGGAGTGGCAGTGGTAGGGAAGAACAGTCAATATTCTCGAGTCAAGTGATCAGAGCTAATGCCGAAGAGAAGTTACGTCTAGGGTACGCAGTGCTGCAGGGTGCCTCGTGGTCACTAGCAGCCCATAGGTGGGATTTGAATTATATTTCATGTGTCTTGTTTACTTCCCGCTTGTCATGCTCGGCTGTGCCTTTGACTGGAAAGGATGGGGTTTTTTTCTTTGCTTGCAGGACATTTGTACCCCTGCAGGCCACGGATGCACTTCTGATATTTTTAAACAGCCTCTTTCCAATCTGTTAACTAAGTAGTCACCTCTAGGAAGCTGATTGCATGCTAACTTGTATAACTTGCCTACATTCTTGTTCCTGAAGTTATCTGTATGTAGCAGTGACATTTGGTAGTAAAATTCAAACGTAGCTGCTGAGTAACCTTGGAAAAGTATGGTCAGGTTCTCCTCTATTTCCACACAGGATGCTGACATACATACTATTTAGTTAAAACCCATAAAACCTTTTAATGAATCTAATGCTGTGTCTGAAATGCAAAGCTTACTTGATAATTTCTCCATTACAGATTGCCCTGGGCATATGTAATAATTCCATGCAGGGTGTCAGGGTGAGAAACTAATGAATTTAGCTGGTCGCCCCCTCACTGGTGAGAACTGTGCAGCACAGAGTGCTCCAGTTCCAGCACATGCTTCCACTTCCCTTTTGCCAGACTGACCAAGCCTGGTGCTGGTACGTCTGTCAGACTGCTATGGAAGGGAAGCAGTGCTCAAAAGACAACTGAGAGCTTTAAAATTCTGACGAGAATGGACTTTATCATTCTCAAGGTGAGAAGTGCCCCTTGTCTTAAGTGTTATCAACCAGAAACTTTCTCTTAGGACAATTTCTTAGTTTGATATAGGAAATACTCAAGAACTTATCAAACTGTGAGTTCCTGTGTATTTGGGAGGAAAGAAGGAAGAAAATGAGCACTCACCACCAGATGGGTGCTGGTTAAAGCAGTGACTGCAGACTGCATTGTTGACAAGCTGTTTCTTTCAGCAGATAGCAGAATGGCAGTTCCCTGTCTGTAAAGCAGGGATATTAATACATCTGTTAAGTACATAGAGTCGTTCTTATGTTTGGAGCACTTGGCATCAGTAAGGCAAGTTGCCTGAGTAAACAAGGGGTATTTAAGTTACTCATTTTTAAACTAAGCTATCGTTTTGACAGCCAGGTTAACACAAATCTTCTGTCTCTCCCCAGCAGCTACAATGTCGCCTCAGAAGAGAGGCAGAACGCCTTCCAGAATAGCTGCGAGCTGTTACTGGACAGCCTTGGCAGTTTGCTTACTGTTCCTTCCAACCACGTTCCCTCTCCAGCGAGACCGGCCCCGAGTGCTGTTAGTGTCTTTTGATGGATTCCGATGGGATTACATCTACAGAGTGTCAACTCCCAATTTTCGTTACGCCATGAAGAATGGCGTTCATGTCAAACAGGTCATTAATGTGTTCATAACTAAAACGTACCCTAACCATTACACAATGGTGACAGGTCTGTATGCAGAAAGCCACGGTATAGTTGCTAATGAGATGTATGATCCGACTCTGAATGCAACTTTCTCCATGAACAGAATGGAGATCTATAACTCCAAGTTCTGGGAAGAGGCCATTCCAATATGGGTAACGAACCAGATACAAGGGCATAAAAGCGGAGCTGCCATGTGGCCTGGAACAGATGTGAAAATACATGGAGTCCTCCCTACGCATTATATGCCCTACAATGAATCAGTTTCGTTTGAAGATAGAGTTGCTAAGCTTATTGGCTGGTTTACATCAGAAGAACCTATAAACCTTGGTCTCCTGTACTGGGAAGAGCCTGATGAGATGGGCCATATTCTGGGCCCAGAAAACCCTCTTATGGAACCTATAATCAGTGATATTGACAAGAAGCTGGGGTATCTTATATCTGAACTGAAGAAGGCGAAGCTCTGGGGAGTGATAAATGTCATAATCACAAGCGATCATGGAATGTCACAGTCCTCCTCTGAAAGACTCATTGAACTTGATCAGTATGTGGATAGAGAGCTTTATAAAGTGATTGACTATTCTCCTGCAGTAGCTATTTTGCCAAAAGAAGGTAGGAACTATAGTACTATATTCTCTGAAGAAAATGCTGCCAAACCATCTCCAGGCTTCATTCCCTAATTGATGTAATGGTAACTCCACTGATGCCAATAGGATATCAGTCTTAAATAGGAAGATTTTGTAGGATCTCTTCCTTGTTCTTTTTGCTAGCACTCTGTAAAGCTTAAATTAACATCCAGGAATGGAAAGTGACCAGATCTGTGTGTTGTTGACTATTTAAAATATCCTTTAGTCCTTATGAGAAATGAGAAAATCCAAGATCTTTATATAGAGGATGAACAGCATTCTAGATAGATAACCAATTGGATTTTGTGTACCTTGCCTTTCAGCAAGATGCCAAAGCCTTGGCTAAAGAATTAGATTTCAACTCACACTGTAAACTGAAACCAGATGGGACCTTCAGAATAGCAAAGCCTGTGCTGGTTATTTTGTTACTTGGGAGCTGTTTCATAATTCTGATTTGTTTATATTTTCCACATTTCATGTCAGACAACCAATTATGTTCATGCTGTTTACTAGAAAATGTTAGTGCAAGAATGACCCAACAGCTTCATTTGCTGCTTCAGCACACTTGTGTGCGTGCAGCTAGATGTGGATTCCGTCAGTGGTGCTGTGAGAACTGAATTTGGGAACACCGTAGGCATAACACCACGGTGGTGCTAGTGGTGGTGTGATTGTGCTGACTAGAATGTGCTTATTACCAAAGAAGGGAATTTTAAAAGTAAACTTGAGGCTGAAGCATCTCTAGTGCAGTAAATGAGAAGTCTTAAAGCTGTGTAATCTGATTCTCCTCTCTGGTAAAATGCCAGAAAGAAATAGCTTCTCTGCAGCAATCGAGGAGAAAATAGGAAAAGGCTCTTTGACTCATGAGAGCATCTGTCGTGCGAGGAGAGGCTGAGAGAGCTGGGACTACCCTGCCTGAAGAAGGGGAGGCTCAGGGGGCTTTTATCAATGATTGTAAACATCTGGTGTGAGGATGTAAAGAATAGAGCCAGACTTTGCTCAGAATGAACTGAATGAACTGAAACACAGGAAACACAGTATGAATTTAAGAAAACTGTGTTTTTATTGGGAGGTCTGTTGAACCAGTACTGGAATGGGTGGCCCCGAGTTGTGGAGCCTCCATCTTCAGAGACGCTCAGAATCCAACTGGACGTGAGCAGCCTGCCCTTGTTGACTTTGCTCTAAGCAGGTGGATTGAACTAGATGATCTTCAGAAGTCACTTCCAATTGTAACTATTCTGTAATTTTTAAATGGACTACAGAAATAGCTTGGATCTCAAATTTCTTAAGACATTCAGAAAAGTTTTGAACACTTTTAACAGATTTTTGCTACTCTGGCTATATGTTTCTTACCTAGGAGATGGGTTAGAGCAGCCTAGCAAATGCCTTCTGTCTTACCAGTTATGTATTAAACATAGCTGGGAATCATCATAAAGTATTAGTAAAAGTATTATTGATCTAATATAAACTTTATGGTAATCACTAAATGTAACAGTTGTCATTTATGAGTCATTGTATAAAAACCTAAATATTCTATGAAGCAAAGTAGACAGCTTGCAATTAAATACCTTAGTAGAGAAGTAACTTACTGTACTGCATTTAGAGGTTTTTCCTCCTTGTTATCCCAAATAGGAAGCTGGCATGGGTAAATTAATTTTTTACTTATCTAGTATTTCTAAGACAAATTAGTTGAGAGGAGAAATATGGGAAATGAGTTTGGTTTCCTCCAGCATTTATACTGAACTGTGGAAACTGAAAGAGAACGCAGAGACTGTTTAAGGACACTCGAGTCCAAAAATAAAAATCTTGAGAGAAGTTCAAACCCACATACATGCTGTAAATGGTAGATCAGTTTTTACCCCCAGTTTCCTTCAAGATGTGTCTGCGGTCAGACTAAGGATTTGTTCTAGCACCTGAAGGCAGGAGTTTTCTGGGACACAGAGTTGCAGACTACTGGCTCGTGGAGACGCCCACAGGAGGATGCAGAGATATGTGTGAAGGCAGAATGTGCTCAAAACAGTAGCACAGAATGCCAGGATGTGCTTAAATCCCCATACATCTGCTAAAAATACCATATGGGTCACAAAGAAACTGTACACTTCTTAACAGCCATGTTTCATTGTAGTGCTGAAGCAAGGCCACGCAGACCAGCTGTGAACTTAGCCCTCTGCCTTAGCTATGCATGTGTGTAGCACAGAGCATTTAAATAACTCGTGCAGCAGAGGTTTCCTGTCTGGTTGCAGTAAGAAATGTTGCTGGTCAGCACAGCTAACTGAGGGGAAGCTGCAATATGGCCCTAAAGCAGAAATAACCTCGTAAACTGCTTCAGAGCCATCTTGTTTTCAGGCTTTACATGGAGGAACTGCTTTTTTTGCATGGAATTGAATGCTTTTTAACTGCAGCTCTCGTGAAAAGCTTACATTCTGACAACTATGCAATGAGGGATTTTTTTTTTTTTTTTTGTCTAAAATCAGGAAGAAACACACAGTGTTAGAGTCATAGTATGGTTGAGATTGGAAGTTTGGAAGGGATCTCTAGAGACCATCAAGTCCAAACCCCCTGCTCAAGCAGGACAGGTCTGATGCCAAGTGAATTCTGTGAATGTCCTTCTAGATTTCTCACAGTAACTTCTGTAAGCATTGTTATTGTCTCATATAGCTAAATATAGCCTTCTAGGGAAATACATGTTATCCTTTTCTTTCTCCTGAAAATTTTATTTCAATTACTGATGAGTTTGGTAAAAATGTTTACTAAAGCATATTTTAGAGGTATTTCTGTTTGTTTTTTCTTTTGAAGGAAAACTGGATGAAGTCTATGAAGCTCTGGTCAATGCTCATCCCAACATGACTGTTTATAAAAAGGAGCAGATTCCAAATAGATTACATTACAAGCACAACAGTAAAATTCAGCCAATTTTAGCACTGGCTGATAAAGGATGGGAAATTGTACATAATAAGTCCGACCATTTTCTATGTAAGTATTCTGCATCCATAGTGTTCTGTTGTATCTTCCTTGTCAGGTACCTTACATGATAGATTTTCTCCCAGCCTCAAAAACTGTTAAATGTTTAAACTTGGGAGAGAAAATTATAACACTAAGTAGGTAGAGTTTATTTTTATTGCACCTATCTGTTGTGAGGAGAGGAGTAGACTTTATATTTCTGAAGTTAAATTTACTGATTTAAGATCATTCACATGTTTTGGTAATCATGTGCTTGAGGTCTTGTGGAAAGATCTAGCAAAATGATCAGCACTTCCTGAGTGATAAAAAACCTTAAACGTACTGAAGATAGGGTGAAAGTGTTTTTTTTTAGGCTGTACTCTGTGTTTTATGATTTCTCTTTCTTTGGGGGACAGAAATATTGGATGAAGGTTTGGTTGCAACATTGTTTTGCCCCATGGGATGAGATTTCATCATCACTCCAGATCACTTTGCTGCTGCTTATGAAGCTGAAGAGTGTTACCTGCAAGACAGCCAAGTTTTTCAGCTGTTGCCACTTGATCGGAGCAGCTGTTCTTGGCTGTGTGCTTCCATACTTGTTCTGAGTTTTCAGTGCCGCTGTAAGGAAGGGGCATTGGCCACGTAACAGTGAGATCTGTAAATCTGCTGATTGGTGCATGGTACACAAAATCAGACAGGATGTCAGGGCCATCAGAACTAAAGGTTTGTCTGCTACAAAGCATCAAACAGACTCTATTTGGCCCCCCCTTTTTTTTTTTTCTAACAAATATGGTCCCATTGCAGAGTGAGTCTTTCCTAGAGCAGAATCAAGAAAGCTTGCACGTGAGATACCCTTGGCAATGCAGCTAGTGCCATGAGAATGTAGGGGTTTTTTTTTCCCATCCTTTTAGAGCTCTCCGTTCTCTTTATAGTGTTTCCATTTTTCTGTTAGTTAGTATTTGCACCATTGATGAAAATGATTCTGTTCAACCTTTATAGCAATAATGAGGATGGCCATTGCTTTTCTGCGTATACTGATTCTGGAAGAAGGTTCAGTGCTTGTTCTGCAATCTCACATTATTGACTTTATCCTTCTCTTCTTTCCAGTGGGTAATCATGGATATGACAACACCTTACCAGAAATGCACCCAATCTTTCTGGCATTTGGGCCGGCCTTCAGAACAAATGCCACCAAGGAAGTCATGAATGCTACAGACTTGTACCCTTTAATGTGCCACCTACTTGGTATTACCCCCCTGCCGAACAACGGGTCGTTCCATAATGTGAAAGATATTCTTGCTGAGGTGGTTCCAAACAGGCCACATCATGAAGACAGTGAAACACAGTCCTATGCTTACTTCATAGGAGTATTTCTTGGCAGCATTCTTGTTCTGTTTTTTCTTTTTGTTTTTGTTAAGCATTTAACCCGCAGTCAGATAAATACCATGCGAATGCAACATACTGAAATTGCCCAGCCACTATTACAAGACTAATAGAAATCGCCAATGGAGGCACCATAAAGTTTTGGAGTAACATTTGGTGCTTTATCCTGTTTGGCACTTTAGAAAAGCTTCTACAAAATTAAGTGGCTCAGCAGAAATATGTGGAGTAAACCAAAATGGGAACTGATCCCTTGGTACACTGGAGTACATATCAGGTACATAGAGGAGCGTGTTTCTGTTTTGCTCTACAATCACTTAATCTTTCAGAGGTTGAGAATATTCTGGGTAAACCTGGAAAGCTATATGTGTATCTGTGTACATATAGGATACATGTAGTAGCAATAGACCTTGAATACCTCATGGTGAACTGCTGATAGGGAAGTAACATCAGCTGAGTAACACAAATATCGCATGGTGATTTAGGTTCTTTTTTCTCTGCACGCGTTTAAGCCTCAGATTCTAACAAATCACTGACAGGTTGAACTGTGCTTTTGAGGTTGCTCTTCCCAGTGCAAGGAAGATGTGTTATAGATCACCATTAGAGATAGCCTGGTGATTTAAATCCTACAGAATACAACATTTAGAGAGGTCACGTAGCGCTAAGTGTCTAGGTTTAGAGCTAGGCATGTTTCTTTTGAGTCCTGTGTAAATTGTAGCACCCATAATATTAATGTAGGTGGTACTGTCTTTAGCAATCAGCATTCAACTCCTTGAGTAATTTATTTTTAGGCAAATGAAGGTGTTTTTCTGTTTCTTCTACACTGGACTAAATTTTCTTGGAGTTCTTGTGGCTGATTAAAAACACAAATAAGCACAACACTCATATAAACAAACGGAGTCTGTGGCATTTCTGTGATCAGGGGGCTCTTTCTGAATGAGGCTGATTGGGCCAGTTAAGGAACATGCTGTACAAGCTTTCTTAGAGGGCTGCGAAGCTCCTCACTGGGTAAAGTCAGATCCACCATTGAAGACAGTTTGTTAGGGTGAGCTTGCCTCCTCTCCTCTGTTTTATGATACGTGTGGGTGAGCCCTTTAAGTTTTGACTAATACCTCTAAAGACCAGACACACAATATCAAGGAGTGGTCGAATAAAATGTACTTAAATCTGAGAGGAAAAATAATAAAAAAAGGCTTTAGTATTTGAAAAAGCAATCCTACATTGGACAGAGCTATAAATTACTCTGATTCTTTTGAGGGGATTGCCGAAATAAGTCTTCCCTCTATTGCACCTTTTTTGCACTTTTTTTTTGTTGGGCTCTCTTAGGTGAGAGGTGAGAAGCTGCTGATTGAGTTTTGCGTGGAAAAGATGGTGTTAAATGAAAAAAACCCTTTCTAGTTGTCAGACTTCAGAAGCTGATTTTCTGTTCTGTTTATTATGTCTGTATATTTTGCTTCTGAATACAGTATATGAAGGAGAAAAAAAAAAACCCTTTCCAAATTGACTTAAATATTCAGCCCAGTATTTCCATAAGTGCAATTTATCAGTACATTAGTGCTCGTGCTTTATTTGAAAACTGGATTATACTTTCCTCCAGACAGTGGAAACAGCTTTTTCCACAGCCCTTTTTAGAGGGCGGAAATAAGAACACTGTGGCCTTGGATAGTCCATGTGTCAAGAGAAACTAGTGATGTAATAGTGAAAAAGGTGACTAACTGAAATCCTGAACTCAGTCTACTAAACTGAATTCTGGACTCATCAGTGGGTGATGTCCAAGTGGGTTTAGATGAGGATTTTCACTTCTTGCTGCCTTAGTGATGATTCCACTGTGCCGTGATACTTCTGACAGTGAGTGCTGGGCACTTTGTCATGCCCTGGATTCCTCGATGGTTGCAGAGGCACCTGGAGAGCATTAAGCTCTGATGTGGAAGGTTTCCAGAGGCCACAGCTAAATACAGTGAAGGCTTGAGAGGGAAGGCAATGCAGTATCTGAATGTCTTAAGGCAAAGGCTGAAAATCTAACATGTTGTATCTTTAAATGTCAGGAAACTAGCAGTCTGTTAGCGCTTAATTTTGGGACACAGAGTACTGTGCAATGTAGTCTGACTCATCTCTGCAGTTACTCCCCTCCAGGTACTGGGTGTTTATCCTGCATGGCCGTTCTCTTAACAAAACACTGGAGGAAAACCTCTGAGATGGCCGTGCCTGTCGTAAAGCTCATCCCCACGGCAGCAGACTGCTTGCACTGCCCTATGTCTAATTTGTTGATACTAATTTGAACTGAATTCAGAGGGGGTCAGCTAGAGGAGGATAAATTTGAAAGATGAACTCAGAAATGATGTTCACAGCAGTGTGTAGAGAAGCTTGGGAAGTCTGAGTAACAAATGAAGATTTCTGAATCCTTACTGATCTTCCCTAATTTTCTTCCAAAAAGTGAGTGGTAGATGGCAATTAATGTGTTGATTCTGTTTTCTTTCTTATTTGCATCTTTAAAACTTACTGTAGCACAAACTCTGTGTATTCCAGTTTAAGGAAAGATAATGGTTCAGGTGATGAGGAGAACAATAAATGGCTGAGATGGGCTGAGTCTGTAATCCCCTCCTAGTGATGCTTATGGCAGATGTTAAATTATGCACTGATCTTTAAGGGGCTAAATTGGTCAGAATATCCAGAATAGGTCAGGGATGCAAGCACGAGAATTCTCTTTGGTTTTGTTGTTCTTGTATTGCACTACAAGGCCCCTTTTGAAGAGGGTAAAATGACACTTTGTAGAAAACAATTCTTTCAGCAGATGGATATTTTGGTTTAGGTTAAAGCATGTTTCCTTATTGTATAGGTATCTCTGTAAATAACCTCTTAGCTAACTTGCCAGGACGTTTACCTGGCTGGCATTAAACACTGCTTCTAGCTAGTGTGTGTATGATTAATGAACATGAAAGCACATTTGTACCACTGGGCAAAGAGCAATTTTCCAGACTTGTAATGGGAAATTCTTTGGATTTTACCTTTCTAGTGGGAGGGAGACACAGGATTTGGATTTTTTTTCTATATTCGGTGCCTTTTGGATTTATGAACAAGTTTGAATACACAGTATATTGGCTTGTAGCTAAAGCTTGGGAGTTAGAAAGCTAATGTGATTCTGAGCTGCTTTACTGAGCTCTGGAACATCTCTGAGATGTCTAACACCTTCTTGTATTCCTGCTTGGAAATGTCAAAGTTGAAATACATATTTGCTATGTGCTATCAAACACTGTGTGATTGCTTCATTTACAATAATTCTGGAATGAGTTTTCATTTTGGAGGGAAGGCTGGCGGAGACTGACTTTACATCACAAGCACCTCAGATACCTCTAATATCACCTTGCAAACTTTATTAAAGATACCTATGATAGAACTTTAAGAATTTTTATAGGAGAGACTACTTCCTCCCAACTTTGCTAACATTTACAGAAGTCATAGGTCAGTCTTAATACAGTTTCTTTCTTAAGAAAGCTCAGGAGACTTTTTTGGTAAAGATCTGTACCAGACTTTCTGCTCTGAATTAATTTCAGTTCTCAAGATCACCTACTGCTTATTTTAACTAAGGATGGTACCATGTATATGGGGAAAATAAACAGGTGACTTTACAAAGTGGTGCATCCTTTTCAGCTAAAAGCACATTTTGCTATAAGCCCAGCATAAGAGTTTGCTAATGTACAGTCAGCTGAATGTAGTTCAATTTTGGCACTTTCCCTGGTGCTCTGTCTTTATACACAACACTGAGTCTTGACAAATGGTACCTACTAACTGCTGTGAAGCTGCAGTGCGCTGTGGCTTTAAACATTCATCCTCTCAGACTTCCCAGGTGTAGTTTAGACTATTGTCTACCTCTTCCCTGATTGTTTATGCCAGGTGAAACAGGGAATTTTCACCACTTAATTCCACTTGTAACTGTTAAAGCTTTTTACCTCCCCACCCAGACCACTCTTCACTGTCTCTGCTAAAGGAAGGAGTAACAGGCTAGTAAGAGCTGCTGATACTGCAGCTCAGGCTTTGCTTTCACAGGAATTAAGCACAGACCTTGCGAGCCCTAGCACACATGCTACCTAGAGCCCGTGAGAACAGTGTATTTGCACAGGCCTAGCTGTCTCCTTCTGTAACACTAGTTATACTTCAAGGTGGAATACTACTGCTGCCCTTTTCTCAGTATTTCTACTTTTGGTAACTTCAAATAGTAGAGATGACTTTCAACCTTAACCCAATAATGGTGTGAAGCACCAGGAAAATTGAAAATATCTTAACTGTGCAGTGCAAGACTGAACTGTTCTGGGGAAAGGAGGGGAAAGAATAGAGCAGAGCACTTTCTCCGCTGGCTTGTTTTACTTCCAAGGAAAAAAGCTCAAGCTTTGACCACAGTAGGGGTGGGTCTTAGTCATACTGCCAGAAAGGTGAGGCTACTTCTACTCCATATACAGAAGATGCAGAGCAGCTCCCACACAGCCTGCCACCCTCCAAGAACAGCAGCTTTTATTCAGCAAAGTCTTAAGCAAGCAGCAAGTCTCTCCTGAAGAGACGCTTTAGCGCATCCTCCCTTTTCACAGCACTTTTAGTTCAGCCCAAATGAATGTTAGATGCATTGACTTGACCTGTTACTGCAAGCAATTAGGTATTTCATATCTTCCACCAAAGAAAAAACAAGCATGAATCCCATGTTCCGTGCAGTTCTGAACAGTAACAGGCAGAACTCCAGTAGCTGGGAGCAACTGTTCAGATTTTTCAAGGGGCCCAACTTCAGAGTCGAAAGTTATTCATAAGGGAGTAGTCAACAAGAAGCACAGAGGGTTTTTTTTAAATAAACATTTTGTCCCTTTATCAGTGTAACAGAAGGCTTAACAAACAAGAAAATATATTTTAGTAGATTGCAGCACATAATTTTTATACACATATTTCACATGGGCAATTAAAATGAACCCTCCTGACCAACACCCATACTCCCTCTCAGCTGAAACACTAAAAGGGAAGCTGTGGCTAATGCCCAATTTCACTGAATAAGAGTTAGTGAGCAAGAAGCTCTGCTCTTTGCTACCAAATCTCTCACCTGTCTGAAGAGCTGATGATTTTAAAACAAAAGTTTGTAGAATAAGGACCAAGTAGCTATGGCTCTGTTTTGGGGTTAGCATTAGTTTAACCTCACCTCTCGTGCCAAAAGATGAAGTACTGCTCTAGGACTTTCTAAGTCTTTTTTTTCCCCCCCTCATACAGCAAGTTTTTAATCACTATTTTTAATCATCAAGGCTAGTAAGAGTTTAAGAGAACCCTCAGCAGTGGTCTAGGACAGAATTTTCAATCTCTGCAAGTCAGACCCTGCAGACAAAAGACAACCTTATCTCAAATGCCAGGATGACCTTTAAAATTTGAGCATTTAACACAAGAGTGTGCAGTCTCTGCACAAAGATTTCTCACTAAATTCTCATTTTGTTGCTTCTTCCACACATGACAGCCATCACAAGACAATTATCATCTGTTACAAAAGGCAGTACCCACCTTTATTACATAAAAACACTCAACAGAGCATTTCAGCAGCTAAAGAATTTCACAGGGTTTAGCAACAGTAGTTTTATTACTGTAGCCCCTCTGCCTGAGTAATCCAGAAAGTAACAGTTTAAATCTACAGCCCTGAGGTAAGCAGCACTGTCCCAGCTCTCTAAGTGCAGAAGCTGGGGAATGAAATCAAGAGGTTTATCAAGAGAACATAGAGTGTGTGGTTAGTGGCTTCAGCTCTAGCTACCCTGTATTAATTGCCACCCCCTACACACTGCAGCTCAGCTATAAGCAGCTAGCACAGAGCAATGCTCCCTGTACCAATCCCTACCTCACTGGTTTCCTTCCCCCATTAGTTTCTTCTTACAGTGCTGGCTTAGGACAGAAACAAGAAGTCATGCCTCTTCCTTCCACTTATTATCCCACAATTCTTAAGAACAAATTAAGATACATCGCCCAAATACAACTTCTTCCACCTTCCAGGTGGAAAAAAAAAAAATAATCTTTCTTCTAACATAGGTACAAGAACACTAAAAAGGAGTCATCGTTAACTTCAATACAAAAACAATTTTCGTTTCTTTTACAAGTGCTAAAATTCACTAGCAGTCTATCCTCACTACTTTAGTCTGAAATTTCATTTTAAAACTGTTGAAAGGCATGAGTGAAAAATGAAACTTAGTTTGCTTAGTATCAATTCCATCTGAAAGTAATCTATTGAAAACCTTTCTGAAAATATTCTTACAAGACTACTCATCACAAAACTCAAAGTTAGCAGGTTCTGGCTGTACAGTATTTTACACAGATACCATTAAAGTGCATCAGAGAATGCTGTCCAGTGCAAGTTCAAACTCACCCCCAGAGACCGTTGTTTAGCAAGCAGGGCCATGCTTCTACACATTATCCAATTAAAGGATCGTCGTCGTCATCTTGTAACTGAAGCCGGGAGAAGGGACGGGGAGAAGATATTCTATTCTTTGAGATTATTATAATGCAGGTGAAAGTAGCCAACACTATAAGGGCCCCAACAACTATCCCGATGACCTCAGGAAGATTTATGCACCAGTGATCAACCAGCAGGCACTTGACATTACCAAGGGTTCCATTGTGGGGCTGAGGTGGCAGCCCCAGTATGTGACACATCATGGGGTAGATGTCAACGGTGCTCAGCGTGTGCTGCTTGTAACCCTGTCGGAAAGCAGGTCCGTGAGCAGCCAGGAAGGGATGCATGCTCGGGAGAGCGTTGTCATAGCCATGGTCACCTACTGGAGGAGGGCAGAGTCCAGAGTTAGCCTTGTGGTTTCTGCCTGTGTATATGCCATGCTCCTGCCCCATCTCCCCACCACTGTCCACAAAAGGCATGTGTTTTAACCAAAGACTAATACAGAAAACAGGAGTAAGCCCTTAATCCAAACCTGGAACTCTGATTCCTTCCCTCCTTCCTGCTCTTCAGCAGTGCTTTTCCCCTCACCAGCTTTCAGTCATGATTCTTCCCACTAACTATTTCTCTTTCTTCCAGTCATCAGCTCTTACAGCTTTCCCTCTCCTACCACTTATGTCAGAGTTGAAATGGTTGTTCCCATTCCACAAGAAATCAGGGGCTGGAATTAGAGTTTGCATTCCCTAGATTTGGGTATTTGCACAGGAGACACCTTAACTTCTTTCAAAAAGCCAAGCTCAGTTCAATCATATTGAAGTACTCCCAAATCCTGTTTATTACATCAAGTTCTTCAGGTAAAGGGATACCCTGCCTCTCCTCTTTTTTAAAGCAAACAAACAAACAAAAAACCCTAAACAGTCACATCATGCCTGCGACAAGCATTTAACAAAACCACCTACAAGGCTTGGAGACATGGTATTTTATATTCAAATACTTTAAGCTAGGGGAAACCTGACACACAGACGCTGCATAGCTTACCTAAGATTACTCTTGAGGAGCACTTTAGGCTCTTAAATTGAATATGGTTAAGTGGAATATTCCTCAAGTCAATGGAATATCCCATTTCTCTTCCTCATCTGAGCAAACACAGAATCATAGAATGGTTAAGGTTGGAAGGGACCTCTAGAGGTCATCTAGTCCAACCCCCCTGCACACGCAGGGTCCCCTAGAGCATGTGGCACAGGGTGATGTCCAGGTGGGTTTGGAAGATCTCCAGAGGAGACTCCACCACCTCTCTGGGCAGCCTGTTCCAGGGCTCTGTCACCTTCATTGTAAGAAATTCTCTCTCAAGTTCCTGTGGAACTTTTGGTGCCTCAATTTGCAGCCACTTCCTCTAGTTCTATCACTGGACACCACTGAGAAGAGACCAGCCCTCTCCTCCTCACTCCCTGTCTTGAGATATTTATATACATTAATCAGGTCCCCTCTCAGTCTTCTCTTCTGCAGGCTGAAGAGGCCAGCTCTCTCTGCCTTTGCTCATAGGGCAGATGTTCCAGACCCCTAATCATCTTTGTAGTCCTGCGCTGGACTCTCTCTAGCAGCTCCATGTCCCTCCTGCACTGGGGAGCCCAGAACTGCACACAGTACTCGAGGTGCAGCCTCACCAGGGCTGAGTAGAGGGGCAGAATCACCTCCCTCAGCCTGCTGGAGACGCTCTGCTTAGTGCACCCCAGGATCCCATTGGCCTTCTTGGCCACGAGGGCACACTGCTGCCTCATGGTCAACTTGTCGTCCACCATGACGCCCAGGTCCTTCTCTGCGGGGCTGCTCTCCAGGAGGTCGGTCCCCAGCCTGTAGGTGTGTCTAGGGTTATTCCTCCCCAGGTGCAGGACCCTACACTTGCCCTTGTTGAACTTCATGAGGTTACTTGCCGCCCAGTTGTCCAGTCTGTCCAGGTCCCTCTGGATGGCAGCGCAGCCCTCAGGGCTATCAGCTATTCCTCCCAGTTTTGTATCGTCAGCAAACTTGCTGAGGGAGCACTCCATCCCAAACATCCAGGTTTGGGTTGAAAAATTTGGGAATTGCTGCCTTTGAGATGTTCCCAAAGATGTACATTACAGCAGTTCTAAACACTAAGCTAGGACCATCCTAGAGACTTTTGAAATAACAAAACTGTTGACAAATGAGGAAGACAAACTCACATTTTGGAAGTGACTCATTTTGTACAATCGTCCAGCCTTCATCTGCAACCAGAATTATGGGCTGAATTCGTTTATTATGTCGGTAATGAAATCTGTCAGGAATTTCTTCTTTGAGATACACTTTCATGTGCTCATTGCAGTTTTTCAGTAAGTTATACACGTAAGTTTTATCTGTCAAAAAAGTTACATGTGAAATTACTGGAAATTGTGTCCTGTTTACTATAACTTTCTACCACTTAAATTTATCTGTGCATGTCAGAGCAATATTTTTTATTCGAAAAGCATGTAAGAATACTTTTTCCATGTCCCTGATGAAATGCTCTACATATCAATGTAGATTTCACAATTTGTTCCCCCTTTAAACAGCCGATTAATGGCTGTGATCTAGGACCTACAATTCAGGCTAATTCCTTGGATTTTGTGGGGGGAGGTGGGAGATGGAAGAGAAGGACCAAAATTCAAATAGAGAAAACAAAATAATTAATATTTTATCCAAGGCAGTGAATTTTTTTTTCTCTGTATATAATTTGGTTAACTATAATCACTTCAGCCTGCCGTAATCACGGAAACTCCCATTACTATCTACCCTGACATACAAAAACTGACATTTCATTCATAGAAGCGAAAGTGGTAAAGCAATCAAAGCTCATTTTAGATCTTGCACTTGGAAGTTTAGACAGTGTTATTTTAATTCTGAATAAACCCAAGTGCTTATTTTGGCTCATTAGTAATTACAACGGTATAACTTAATAACTGAGCAATAAAAGAGCATGCATGCAACATGCCTATTCATCTTTCAAGAGACAATCCCAGGCCGATCTTTAGCATCCATACCAATTTGACAGGAAACACACCGATTACCAAAACAAACAAATCTCTAAATAAGGAGACATTCTTTCATTAGCTTATTCATTACAACCAAGTTGTGCAATATCAACTACACCAGTTTTGAAAAACATGTAAACAACCTACCACACCACATACATTTTAAACAATAAGATAAACAAGATTTGATTCTCAGTGTATGACTTAAAAATAAGAATGATACATACTTTGTCTTGGCAGCACTGCAGCAACTGGGCTCTTGTCTATGAGAGTGTAGTTTTTGCGACCAATACAGCAATCCAGGTTAATCAGTTTCTTTGAAGAACATGGGGCCATTCCATGATCACTTGTTATTATAATGTTAATAGTGTCCCACAAGCCTAACGCTTTCAATTTTTTAGTAAGGAAACCAATATGATTATCCACTTGTTCTAATACTTTGCGCATGTTCTCAGTATCATCCGGTCCGTATTTATGCCCACTTGCATCTGGTTCTTCCCAGTATAAGACAGCAAAACTGACCGGTGGGTTGGCGTTGTTCAGCCATGTAACAATTTTCTCCGCTCTCTCCTCAAATGTTACTGAGAAATTGTACTTCATAAAAAAATGAGGGGTTGTATTGTGAATTTTCACATCAGTACCAGGCCACATTGCAGCAGCACTTGCTCTGTTTCCCTGCTGATTTGTTACCCAAATTGGAACAGCCTCATTCCACCAGAAGGGATCTGAATCATTGAACTGTGAGAATGTTTTCTGGGCATCTGCATCATACATGTCATTAGCCACAATGCCGTGGCTTTCTTCATACAGGCCAGTCACTATGCTATAGTGATTGGGGAAAGTCTTTGTGATAAAAGCATTTGTAACGTGGCTGACAAGCACACCATCCTCAATAAACTCCTGGAGATGAGGAAGTTTATAGGTTTTCAAGTAATCAGCTCTGAAGCCATCAAAGGACACTAGGAGTAACCTGGACAGGGGATTACCAGCAGAGTTACCACAACAGGCAGCAACTCCTGAAAAGAATAATGCTAACGCCAGATTCATTGTTGAGGCGTCTTAAGTATTCCCAGCAACTAATCTGATGAACCTGAAAAATTAAAAAGAGAGTATACTTAAAACAAAGTAATTGCCTGAAACCAATATATATTATGCATATCTTTCCAAGACAGGTACCACAAAACAGCCAGTCCGCCAAGTCCATAACAAACAAAGGCAATGAGATTTTTTTTTCCCTATTCAAGACTACATGGAAAAAAACCCCAACACCTTTAAAGCAATTATTTCATGGGTTTGTATGTCTGACCACAATTCTACAGTTAAAAAGTGACCAGTATTCATCTTCTGTTCCAACATATGCACCTAAATAACTTCACTTTCAAGAGTCCTATTACTCCAGAATGCCACTAGAGTTTAGACTAGAAGTCTTTGCTGCCAATAATTCTCATTTTCTTTTTAACTCCCCAGTACCTCGCCCCAGTACCATAACTTGCTAATACACTTTTCAAACTTTCAACACTCCTGTATATTCCCTGCTTGCTCTATACATAGAGTTGACAAGAGAAACTTTTGCAACAGCTCAGGTGAAGTACATCACTTTAATGGTACTAAAATTGGCTCTCTATAGCTCATTTAAAAAAAGGTAATCTCTGTTACTAAAGCTATAAGCAAGTTTTTCCTGATTGAAAAACACAAACCTCCTAACCATCACAAGGTATGGTTTATAACATTATCATCTTTGGTTATAAACCACCCTACAGCAGAATGTACATGTCTGAGCTTATGATAGACAGGACAGTTGTACTCAAAAAGATCTCTCTCTATATATAGAAATACATATATTCCTCTATACACCTTTAAAAAAGGGTTAGCAAAGTTTCAAGTTTCAAGTTTCAAAAACTGTATGTTAGACCGCAAAACTATGTTGTTAGATAACATATCTATTTCAAAGGAAAGACCCATTCCAGCATTGTTTCTCTCTCATTGGCATAAATTAGGTAGATTTTAGGAAAAAAAGCAAATACCTTCCTAACTAGCAGAATCCTAATAGCTCTTGCCCTGTTTTAAGCCTTTCCCCCAAATCAGGAAGCTCTTGAAAAGGGGAGTGATGGCACTTTGCATCAAAAGTGCCAAGAGCCCAAGTGTTTACCTAGGCTTAGTAATGAGGAATTCCAAGCCCAAGAAATTACTGTCTTGTTCTCTCTCCTCAAGCTGAATTCTTTAAAAGAAGTTTCTGAAGAAATTTAAGGACCCTCAGATACTGAGTTTGGGTATTATAGACACATGAAGTTAGCACGACCCAAACCAAAACTATTTGTAGAAATAAGGCAGGAACCAAACTTCCCATTGCAGCTGAAGCTTTTTCCCTGCTCTCATTGGGGATATTTGTCTACTTTTTGCTTTGTTTTCTTTTCAGTGCAGACCTTCAGCCCAGAATAACAAGCCCAGTGTACTCCACCTATACTCAAGGCTGTTCTAAAGCATTAGCCTCCCGGCTGTCAAATCTATGCTGCAGATCACCAGCCTGGAAACACCCTAAAGACATAACATCAGTCGCATTTTTACTAATATGCAGCATTTCACAACTAACTCTGCAAAGTTTCCCGCGCAACAGCTCTTGAGCAGCGCCCCCGGCCAGCGGGCGCTGAGGCAGGACCTCGTCACCTCGCTCCATAGGGGTTATCCCGCCCTTGAAAGCGGGCGCCCGGCAGGGAGGAAGCGCTCCGCGCCTTCTCGGTCGCAACCTCCGCAGGAAACGGGCCGCGCAACCCCGGCTAACGGCAAGTGGGAGCCCCACTGACCTCACCCCCGGAACCCAGCACCGTCACGACCGGCGGGACTCACCCTTTGCCCAGGAAAGGGAGCGGAAGGGATCCGCAGCACGCGCAGCTCGGCGGCGACTCCTCCTCAGGGCAGCGCAGCGGCGCCTGCGCGGCCCCAACCGCCGTTAACGGCCGCAACCGCAGCCCGCCGCGCGGGGCGGGAGGCCGAGAACGAGCTGTGATTGGTCGGGGAGTCCACAAGCGGCGGCTGATTGGTTGTGAGGGAGGTGAGGGGCGGGTCGTCGCGTAGTGAGCCCTGGTGGAGCGGGAGCGGGAGCGGGAGCGGGAGCGGGAGCGGGAGCGGGTGCGGGTGCGGGTGCATGGCGGTGGACGGCGGTGGACGGGCAGTGGGGATAGGCTAATGGCAGCGAGAGGGAGCCGCGAGGGCACCGACGGTTCCGCAGTTATTTGCCACATCAGCCAGCCAAGATGTCAGAGCTGAGCCCTGGCTCAAGAAACATGCAGGAACGAAGCAGTCAAACTGCCCTTTCCCTAAAAAGTTTTTATTAAAAGGACTGAAGGATAGGTAAGAAACCAGCAAAGCGAAGAGTCGTTGGTGTCACCTGTCCCTTTGAGCCCCCTCACGCTGTCCTGTGTACGCCCAACTTTGCTGAGCTGAGACCGCGCTGGTTTGACCCAAAACGTTGAACACGCAGGCTTGTTGGGAAAGTGTTCCCGAAGGCGAGTGCCCCGGGCTGGCTTGGGGCAGGGTCCGCATGTGCCAGGGGGTGTGCGAGATCAAGACGAGGTGAGGCATGGAGGGCTGTTTTGGGTCCCGGCATTAAGTTTGTATTGTGATTCAAGATTTTTATTACTATAAGGAATTAGTGAGTCTACAAAACGTGCCAAGTTGCTGATGCTGCGAAAGAATGAAGCTAATTGTGTTTAAGTAAGCATCCTTTAATAGTATGTACCAGAGATCACAGCTCCTGTTTCCTCATGAAAACTGAGAAAAAGACACGTACGTAGCTTCACTGTTGACTTAAGTAGAGGATCTGGATTTCACTGTTTATCCTGCTGGTGTGTTTATTTGGATTACTGCATGAGTTCCAGCAGGTTATTGATTTATAGGTGCCATGAGAAAACTGCTGAATAAAGTGGCACACTCCTGATTCACCCCATCTTGTGAAATGTAGCAGGTGGGGCCACCTAAAAGGAGAAAAAACACTCCAGGTCGTGCAGGTCATGGATGTCATGCAGCTGCTCAGATGCTTTATGTCAAATTGGAGTCAAATGAGTCAAATTCTTTTTTTTTTTTTTTTTTCTCAGTTATGCCAATGCAGCTCTGTAAATATGCACGTGACCATTTATGACATGGAAAAGGGAAATGTCCTTCACAAGTGACCTTACTGGATTGTGCTCACTATTTACTATGCAAGGTGAGTTTAAAGTTATAGGAAATATGTAATATAATACATGTAATCTTTTAGCCTGATTGATTTAAGATCACATTTAATGGTTTTTATTTGGATCTTGTTACTCTCTTGATACAGATGCATTTTGAGCTTTTTGCTAACCCAGTCTGGCAATATGCTTGCTCATCTATTCAGTCTTCAAAAGTGTGAGCAAATCTTCCTGTTTACCCCTGGCCATGCGCTCTGAAACCTTTTCACGGCCGTATGAGCTCAGCCTAGAGTAATTTGGCCAGTTTGACACATCCTGAAGGCAGCCTACCCAGGCAACTGTGGACATCTGAAGTGTGCCAGCCAGCACGTATAACCCATTTCGTACAAGTCTTGAATGTGTGTGTGTGCCTCTAAGAAATGCTTTAATTTTGTGTTTACTTAAATTAACAGGAAAAAAAAAAAAGGAAATACCAGCATATTTGCCTTTCATCACCTTTATCTCTCCTTGCCTTGCATTTAACCATTACAGTCTTCTATTAAACTTGTAAACACTAGATGATACAAGGTTTTGCCAGATGGAATACAGATTTACTGATGTAGTTCAGTTGAGCATTTGCAGCTTGAAAGTTATTATATAAATGCATTTGTTTTACGGAAATTTACTGAATGACAGGATGTAAAGGACAGGCAACTATGAAAGATTCTCAATATTTGGCTAAGATGAATAAAAGACTTGATTTCTGCACTAGAAGCTATACCCCCTTGTTCCTAATATTGGGCAGGGAAAAACACTGCTTTTTATTCAGATTTTTTTTTTTTTTAAAGTGAGTATTTCAAGTACCTGTCTAAAGATTTTTTGTAAGAAAAGGATCATTTTCTGTGCTTATAGCCAAGAGGACTGAAACTGAATACTGAAACATTTTTTTCTTTTTTTTTCCCCACTAGTTTTTCTCACTTTTATGCATATAGCACAAGTCTCTTTGATCAGTTTTGCCAAATAGTTTATTGTCAGTCGTTTACTCTATTTTGATGTGTCCTTACATAGTTGAGAGGAAGAAAAACATGAAAATATGGTTGATAAAACCATAAAAGACAAGTGGTGACTAATGGCTGTCTAAATTTATTACACTTTTCATTTGTAGGACCCATTTAATCTGAAGAATAGGTTTTATATGGTGATTGTAAACAAAAAGGAACATTAATCACACTGTTTCTCAGACTGTCTGGAATGATATCCCTAGGGTTACATGATAGAGTGATACAGAGTGTTTTGGTGTCACTGTTCTCTATTTTATTTACTAGAGATTCCAGTATACAAAAGCTTAAAGTCTGGTTTCTCCAGCTGCATTTTCTAAGGGTGCTTAGTTTCAGAGGTAAATAAGGATATTGAAATTATGCCAGATTTTAGGGGCAAACAAAACTGTTTTCCTTGGAGCAGTTGCTTTGGTAAAATAAAAAAGTCAACATTTCTTAGGCTGTCAGGTATTCTAATGGAATTTCCAACCACTGAGTTGGATAGCAAACCAAACAAAGACTTATAAAAAGACCACAAATAATGGACTTTGAAACATCCAAACCAGTGATAATTGTGTTAGTCCTGCAGTAGGCAATGTGGGCATTCAAATGTGTGTATTGTCTATGGCTGGTATTTTTAACAACTAAAAACTGTTGATGTAATAGTTGAGTGGCCTGGGCAAAACAATTTTGTATTGTTTGTCCAGTTCCCAGTGGAGAAATGTCTGTCTCATGTGGAGTCATATTTATTGGTTCTTTGACTTTGTGTTTTATGTGTTTTATGCAGAGTCAGCAGCAAGGGGAAATCTGTCTTAAGATGAATTGTCATTATTACAATGAAGCCCTGAATTCATGAGCCAGCCAGCACAGAACCCAGGTCAGTGAAGCAACAGATGGATCTTTGAAAAACATTTTCAAAGGTGTTCTAGCTCTTTGTAAAAAAGCACGGTTATCAGTCTTCTATTGAACCAGTGTCTTACTGAATGTTTTTGTTGTGTCCATTGTATTTCCGTACTACATTCAAAGTAGAATACAGAAACTGCTATAGCTGCATATGTCAACAATTCCTGTGAAACTGAACTTAAGTACATGTTTCAGAAGATGAACTGACTCCATGTGCAGATGTAAAATATTGAGACTCAATGCCTCTATGCAACTTTCTGTCTTTCATATTACAGCAGTTCATAGTAGCATGGTTCAGATCAGCTTGGGTGACCATCAAAAGCCTGGTGCAAAAGAGCAGTCTTGTTCCTCCTTCTAAACAAATCATTCCTCATTTTCAGAATTGTTGGGAAGTGCAGATGCTTGGACCTCTGGAATGGAGAGTGCTGTTGTTTGCCGTCTGTCCCTATAATGATATTCTGTGAGTATAAATATCTACTAGGTGCAAGAACTTGGGGCTCTCACTATAGATGCAGAGAGCAGAGCCCAAGTAGAAAAGTATCTTGCACATCCTTTGTACACTAAATGCTGGATAAAGATCCTGATATTTGCATCATGCTGTCTATTGCGATATCACTAGTGAGAAAAACATGGCTATTCATGAACTGCTAACAGATGAGGCACTTCTGTCCTTCTGTATAGAAGCTGAAATTGAAGATGTTGCAAGAACAGTTTAGGTAGGATTGATTTCATCCAAATAGTGCAGTGTGGAGTGAAAATATAGTGGTATGATTTTATTATAACTCTTCTGTAATATATGTGTAAGTGCTAAACAGTCTTTCAGAGCCCACAGGTTGGGTCTGATAATGTACTTGGATTGATCCAGCACAGGCTTCTAAGTTTTGGAGCTTTCATGACATGGGATTTTTGTAAGAAAGGCACCTAGAATGGCCACGAATATTCATGATGATTTCAGTTATAACTGCCAAATACAAACTAAGGGCCCTACTGTATGACGTGCTAAGAACCCTTAGTTTCTACTGGCATTTGAAAATTTTGTTTACCATTTTTTACTTTTAGGTTCAGCTGTTTCCAGGAATACCGAGTGCTTTGTTTTAACCATTTCATTTTCTTGCTTGTCGTATTGCTGGAGAAAAAAAAAAAAAAAAAAAAAAACAACTTTGGAGCAAAAAATTGAAAGAACTCAAATGGTTTAGATTATCAAAAAAAAAATTGTAAGTTCTGTGCTTAGAACATGTAAGTATCTTCATGGAGAGTAAATAAAACTGAAGGACACTCTTAAGTAAAGCAATAAAATCATAATCATAGCTACATCCTGAGCAGTTCCAATAGAAACAGGTTGCTATTTTCAAATAGCTAAGGCTATTAGTTGCTGAAGCTACACGTGGAACCAAAGGATTTGGAATTGCTTGAAGTCTTGAGTACTGATTGTCTAGAAGATATGGACATTATGGGATCTAAAAAAGGGATGCCTTTAATCATAGATGCTGAAGTTTTAGGAAATTAAAATTAATTTAGTTGTTTCTAAGAATGAGACTTGCTGAGATTTTATTGGTTGATAGTATCTTGGTCATATGTATACTAACTAAAAGTTAGGATCAGAATCATGTTAGTTTTGGTATTTCTTACTATAAAATGGTTAGAGTTAGGGTCAAGAAAGGAAATTCTGTCATGAAGTAAAAAATAATTTTGAAAATAATTTTTTTCTTGATTATATCCTCTGCCATTATATAAATGCTGCTACTTATGTTTTATATGATCATTTATCAAAGTAAATAATCTTAACAAATCATGTGGCTCACAGGAATACAGATGATGCACACAATGACAAGTGACAATTTTAATCAAAGGGCTAATACAGAAAAAAATATTGCTGTTATCAAGCATCACTGATCAGAAGAATTTGGGGATTTGATTAAATTGATAAACTGGAGATTTCTCTTTTTCATATCTTCCATTCTTGTGGCTGTAGAACTGGGAACATTGTTTGGAGGCCTTCAATTTTCAAAGGAGAATGGAGTGAAAAATGGTGCCAAGATCTTTTCTGCTTTCCTATCCCTACAGAGTGCAGAATCTCTTACCTTGTGCAACCCTTTTTTTCTCTCTCAGTTCTTTACTAAGACATTTTTGGCCAGGGATTAGAGAAGCAGCAGCATAGGACACAGCAGACCACAAGACTAGTGTGGAATGTCGTGATGTGGGCATTTCAGTGGTGGTCTCATTTGACATCACGTATCTTGTGAGCTGTGTCTCTAAAACTACTTCTGTCTCCCATGAACAGAACACGCCAGGGTTGTAAACCAGCAGTGCATTTCCTAGCATCTCATTTGAAATCCCTTTGGTTTTCACCTGGATCAGTTTTTAGGTGTGACTGAACTTGCCCTGTGGCATCATCACTAGGCAGAGGAGTGAAGTCTGGATCTTTGAGCTGAATGGCATTTTCTTTGCTCTTGGAAGCAGGGCAGAGGAAAGGAGAACTTGTATAACTCATTTCTGTATATATTTAATTATTTCTGTATATATTTATTTTATTATATATTTTATTATTTTATAATACTAACATATGTAACAGTTTCATACCTTATATTACCTGTGATATTTTATACCCTCCAGCAGGTGCTGCTGTATCCTGCTAATGTTTTCTTTGAGAAGGGGAAAAAAAAATCCAAGCAGTCGTTTAATTTAACACTATGCAAGTGTACTTTGCTCTTGGTTTTGCTCTGAAGGAGTCATGAGTAGGTCTGTATTATTTTCTTCCTTAAGTGATTTGCCAGCAGAGTGACTAGGAAAGGAACTTTTACCAGGTCAGAATATGAATCCTGCCATGTATGCAATTTTTTAAGGTCAGTGGCAGTTGCTTATCAAGCCTGCGTTCAAAGTTGAACAGAAACAGATAGAAATGCATTTGTATTTCTACAAAACAAGAAGAAATGCAAGTGTTTTCTTACTCTTAAAGTAGAAATATTTTATGAAAATGTAAAGTTATGGAAGTTTCTAATAAGCTCCTCTATTTTCTCATTTCCTTAAACTTTGTGTCTCTTCAGTGTAGTAGCAAGTGGTAGACTCTGTGTACAGTACAGAAACTTGTAGATCTATGCACTGAGACAAGTCCAGTGTTCAGGAGGCAGAATTTTCCAAGCTCTGAGGTATACATGGAAAAGGTGTTTCAACCTCAAAAATCCTTAAAGTTGTTATTAAAATAAAGATGTTTTTCCTTTCTGGAAAAAAAAAAAGAAAAAGAAAAAAAGATTTGCTATTTGACTTTCTCTAACCCGTGACTTGAATTTTGGATTAATGATGTATGGAGGCCCCCTGTTGAGTGGGAGATTCAGATAAGAAAGGATCTCCCTATTTCCATAAAATTTCTCTCTCTTGGGCCATGCAGAAGTGTGCCTACTGAATGTGAGGGGATGGCTGCAGGCCTTTAAGTGGCAAAACCTCTTTTAAAGCCTGTCACTTGTCATGTGATTATGTAGAAGATCTCACAGTGCTGCTCCGTGCAGGTGTTTGCTGTGGATTCACACAGACTGACAGAATCGTTGCGGTTGGAAGGGACCTCTAGAGATCATCCTGTCCAACCTCCCTGCTCCAGCAGAGACCCCTAGAACATGTGGCACCAAGTGGCATCCAGGTGGGTTTGGAAGATATCCAGAGAAGGAGACTCCACAGCCTCTCTGGGCAGCCTGTTCCAGGGCTCTGTCACCCTCACAGTAAAAAAGTTCTTCCTCACGTGGACATGGAACTTACTGTGTTTAACCCTTGTACTCATTACCGCTTGTCCTCTCACTAGCCACCACTGAGAAGTGTTTGGCCCCATCCTCCCTCAATTCTCCCCTCAGGTATTTATACATATTGATGAGAGCCCATCTCAGTCTTCTCTAGGCTAAGCAGGCCCAGCTCGCTTAGTCTTTTCTCATAAGATGGATGCTCCATTCCCTTAATCATCTTTGTCGCTCTATGCTGGACCCTCTCTAGAAGTTCCACAACCCTCTTATACTGGGGAGCCCAGAACTACACCCACTACTGAAGGTTTGCCCTCACTAAAGCTGAACAGAGGGGCAGGATCCCCTCCCTTGACCTGCTAGCAACACTCCTACTGATGCAAGCCAGGATCTCTGTGGCCTTCTTGGCCACGAAGGCACATTGATGATTCATGGGGAACTTGTTTTCAACCAGGACTCCCAAATCCCTCTCCATGAAACTGCTTTCCAGCAAGTCAATCCCTAATCTGTCCTGGTGCCTGGGGTTATTGCTGCCTACGTCTAGGACCCTGCACTTGTCCTTGTTGAACCTCATGAGGTTCTTCCCTGCCCAACTCTCCAGCCTGTCCAGGTCCCTCTGGATGGCAGCAGAGCCCTCTGCAGTGTCAGCCACTCCACCCAGTTTGGTGTCATCAGCGAACCTGCTGCGAGGGCACTGTGTGCCCTCATCCAAGTCATTGACGAACAGCTTGAACAGTCCCAGGCCCAGTACTCATGCTTGGGGGACACGACTGGCCACAGGCCTCCAACTAGACTTGGTCCCATTTATCACCACCCTCTGAGCTCTGCCATCCTGCCAGTTCTTAATCTACCTCACTGTCCATTCATCCAATCTACACTTCCGGAGCTTTCCTATGGAGATGTTACAGGCAACTGTGTCGAAAGCCTTTCTGAAGTCAAGGTAGCAATATCCATGGCTTTCCCATCATCCATCCAGCCAGTCATTCCACTGTAGAAGGCTATCAGGTGCGTTAAACATGACTTTCCCCTTGGTGAATCCATGAGGTTTATTCTTGATCACTTTCCTTTCCTTAACTTGCTTAGAGAGGGTTTCTAGGATGAGGTGCTCCCTCAGCTTTCCAGGGATGGAGGTCAGGCTGATGGGCCTGTAGTTTCCTGGCTCCTTCCTCTTGCCCTTTTTGAAGACTGGAGTGAGGTTAGCTCTCTTCCAGTCCTCTAGCACCTCCTTCTCTCTCCATGACCTCTCGAAGATGATGGAGAGTGGCTGAGTGGTCAGCGGCTGAGGGGATTGCCCCTCTTTGTGTTGTGTAGTTTCATGAAATCCATTATCTTAAGTTTCACTTTGTGCATGATCTGGCACTTTCACATTCTCAGAGAATGAAACTGAATTTGTCCAGGAGATCGTTCTTGGGTTTCTAATGGGAGCTGTGCAGAAAGCGAATGCCATAAAATCCTGGGTTAGGCAATAGTCAGAGTTTTTTAACAGGCTTTTATCCCTAAAACCACTAAAATTGTGGTATTGATTTTGAATGGTATAAGTCTGTAAGTCTGTGTGGGTCATAATACTTGAAATTAGGTCTCAGCTATATATCCTTAAAGTCTTGTTTTAGCAAGTTAGTCTTGGAAGTTTATAAGGATTTTAAATTAATCCACACCTCAGAATGTTAAGTTAGGAAGAAAAAAAAATTCTTTTGGCTCAAAAACGAGAGGTTAAGCCTAGTTAAAATTTAAGCATTTCAGTTATAATCCGCATAAAGCAGATGAAGTAAGCATCGGTAAGAGTCATTAGACAGTAGGAGTTAATTCTCATAATTTTCCTAAATTCAGAACTAGATCTTTAAAACGTTTCATCTCCTTTGATTTCAGAGGCTTTGGAGTGCGTGTGTCTTTTCAGAGGGCAGTTCATCTTCTCCCAAACCTCATGGTATTTGTCGTCTTCAGATTCTTTACAGGTTCTCCTCACTCTCTCTTCATTCATTAGTGAGAAGGAACTACATGGATAAGAGGGCTAACCCTTAGATTTCTGAAGTCAAGCTGAATCAACCCATCTTTGGAAACTTAGGTATATCTCTTGTATTATAAAGATATATAACCGCTACTTGAATACGAGTAATGAATATGAAGAAAAACTTTCTCACTGTGAGAGTGACAGAGCACTGGAACAGGTAGCCCAGAGAGGTTGTGGGGTCTCCTTCTCTGGGGGTGTTAAAAAGCCTCCTCACCATGATCCTCTGCCATGTGCTCCTGGTGACCCTGCTTATGCTGTGGAGTTCAACTAGATGATCTCCAGAGGTCTCTTACAACCCTCAACCATTCTGTGATTTTAAATTTTTTATAAATGGCCATTCATTGTTTGGTAAGGGACCACTGAAACACTACAGGTTGTTTTCCACCTTTATATACGAAGGTACTCAAAATTTGCAGTAAAACTACTTTTCCTGTGAATGTCTTTTTTTTTTTCACTACAGTTTTCTAGTGTTGATAGGTGCTTCAGCCATTTTTCACTATACTTGGCCAGGATATAGCTGTAAGAACAAAAAGTGATTGTATATCTTAAGATAAAGTTACCAGTAGTCTGATCAAGAAAGGGGTTAAAAGTGAGACCGCCTATCTCTTATTTCTGCGGAAGTATAGTTGTTGATTTAAAGGTCTGTAAATGATTGTTGGAGATCTGTCATGTGTAGCAGTGCTCTGAAAAAGCGTACCACAAACGCTGCTTCCTCCTAGACAGAGTTTATCTGTCAACATCTCACTCTAACTGTAGTCTATTAGGGTACCAGAAGGCAGGCAAAACTCACCAGACAGCAATCATGGAAAATAAGGACTTTACAAATGTTAATCAAAATGTTAACACCAATATCTATGAGATTCCAGAGTCCGAGGAGAACAAAGAGGATCTGCTTAATGGTCATGTTCGTGAAGATTTAGCATCTCCTTCTTCCACAGCTACCAATGCAGAGAGCATGGACTTAGGTCCAGAGACCCCAGAACACAGTCGCAGTAATTCTGTTGCCTCTCAGCATGGGCTTGATGGGGAGGACGGCTCTTCTTCATCTCACCATGGTGCTGAAGACTACCAATACCAGGAGGTGATGGATCTGATGAGCCCAAGTCAGGAAGATAAACACATTGGAGGCAGGATGTTTGACGATGACATGCTTTCTCCTACAAGTTTCCATATGACCTCTCAGCATGAGGTTGAGGAGATGGATGGCTCTTCTTCATCTCACCATGGTGCTGAAGACTATCAATACCAGGAGGAGATGGATCTGATGAGCCCAAGTCAGGAAGATAAACATGTAAGGGGGAGGATGTTTGAGAATAGCCTGCTTTCGCCTACCGGTTTCCAGTTGCGTCGGAGCCAGAGCACTTCTTCCAACTCCCCAACTTCCATCAAGTTCCCCCTGAACAATAATTTGGGAGAAACAGATAACTTTCAGGAGGACTATGAGATACACATGTTTGTAAAGGTAAGAATTCGTGTGCTTCTATGTATGCACTAGTTTTAAACCCCAAGTCAATCTGCGTGTCCTCCAGACTTGTAAAATACAGCTGCCCTGGATGAAGCTTTGTTGCTATCTCTGCTGCCTGCACAGTGCAGGAGACTAAACTGATCACTTAACTCTCACGCACCTTAAGGCACAGAGGCAGAGTGCTGCATAGTGTGGAAATGCCTGGGATTTTTTTAAAATTCAACTGGAAGCATTCTAGTTGTTGCTGCAATTCATTTATTTTGTAAAATCACCTTGCTGATACAGGTAGACTACTTCTGCTAACTGAGCTGATTTAATTACAGATAGTTTAAGTATCTCTCTGTTTCACTTACTACCTAATTCAAGTAAGATATAAATTCCTGAGAAAGTGTTTCAAACTTACTCTAACCTGATGAAGTTGGAGAGAGGTTAAGTTCGTAAACCATAAAACCCCTGTATTCTTACATACACATTATGCTTCCCTTCATAAAAGTATTCAACCATTCTCAGTATTTGTAAAATTGTAAGATGAACTTGACAGTTCCTTCTTTTTAATTACATAAGATAACATTTTTCAAGGTTTTGTTGCTCTCAAGTAGGATCTTGGACCGTAAGTACTCTAATCTCAGCAGAGGTGTAGTGCTGTCGGCCACTTTTCAACATAAATAAGGTTATCAGAATCTATACCTCAATTCCATAGATGTTTTGAAGGCAGAATAAAAGATTTTCTTACTATATGTAGTAGGAAGCGTGTTCAGCAAAGTCTGCATTGTGTGAATGTTTATTTGAGCAACAACACATTAAAATCTTTGCACTGATGCTTGTTAATTTGTGTGAGTTAAGTCAGATAAAATGGTTGATCGACTTTTCTAACTTCATATAGTTTCTGTTATAAATCATGTATCTTGGAAAACTGAGTCAAATAAAAATGTTTACTTATTCCACTTCACTATCCACATTTACTTTTAAAAAATTACTTCTGTAAGTAGCAACAAAATCTTGGAAGTCTTTTCAATACATTATGAAAGTTATGATTTGAATATTTCCTATAGATGAAAAATTAATGATATTCTTCCTTCAGTTATCTCTTCTCTATATGTGATAATACTTTGTCATTGTGTGGTAATTTTTGCACAAATACCTTTACATTTAGATTACTGATAGATTAAGAAAAACATACACATAAATAATGCCCATTAGATCATTTAGGCTTACTTTGCATATATAAATCATAAAACTTCACTTGTTTATCTTTTTTATATATAAATACTGTAAATCTTCTAAAAGGTGAATATCCTTCAAGAGGGTATTTACTAATTACTTGGTAATGAATCATTTTGATTCCACAGTTGTTACCACAGAGGCATTTTTCTACTGATTTCTGTAGAACTGGGCTACAGTTAAAAGTTGCCGCGGTTGAATACGCATAGTTTATCAGCAGCTTCATGGCATTAGTTACCCAAAGGTTTGGCTTTGAAATCATTCTGCATTCTTATTAATCATATTTATTCCTCTTTCTGTTACCTTCATTTTGTTTCAAAATATTTGTGTCCTCTCTTTCTGTGCATGTGAATAAGCAAAATACATGCAGATGCTTCTGGCTATTCACCCAGAGATGTTGTGATTAATTTACGCTGCTGGAAAGTAAGGAGAAGGGCATCTTGAAAAGAGCTTGCCTGTAAAAAAAGGCAGAGGAAGTTATTTTCCTTGCTTTTGTAGTGCAGAAGAAGCTGAATGACAGAAAAGCTTATCAGCTAGTCTAGAGACTACCATATACTTTGGACCCTATTCATGCTTACTCTGATTTGTGGTTAAGATCCAAGATGTCCCTCCATGGCTGGGGGATGAGACATGAGATTTTCACGTGCTCCATACCCTGATCTTCCTCCAGCAGCAGCTGGAAGCCAGGTGGGCTAGGCAAGGCCTTCCTAACACCCATGCACTTCTGTATGGGAGACAGAACTCAATCTTTATGGCTGTTTTACTTTTGGAGAGATTTCTGGGCTCGTGTTTTAGTATGTTTATTTTTAATTTCATTCTTAATGGTATCAAAGCAATAAAACATTAATGCCATGGAGTGCTAAGCCAGATGTGCTATCTTTAATTATCTACAGAGCAAAAGTCAACCTATAAAACAGAAGGTATTAGAGTAATATATAACAAGAATTGTGAAATAAAAGGTGTTTTCCTTGTGACTGCTTTCCTTTCTTCTTTTTGGGCCTTGTCTTTGGATTTCCCTGCCTGTTCTGCATTCCCATGCCTGGTTTCTGGCTATGCAGCCTGTACCTGTTCCTCTGAGGTAGTGTCATGTTTCTTGGAGGAATGATTTGAAGTTGTGACCATACTCTCCTTTTGCAGACATACTCTCCTTTTGCAGACATGCACAACGACAGCAGGACCTTTGATTGTGCACAGTGGTCATTTTGACATCTCTACCATTGCCTACACCTTCCTTTGGTTTTAATACTAATAAGTCTCTGTGAGTAGCTGGAAATACTAATGTCTGACGGAGATGTCAAGACGGGGGCTGGTTGGAAGGCAGAAGAAAGTGGGAAGTCAAAATGGCAGCTGATGTGCAGCTTTTAGTTGTCTAGTTGCAACACATTGCCTAGAAGAGAAATTTAACTCTGTTACTCCAGTAATACCTGTAAGTGCTATGGCCTTGGGACCCCAGTTTCACTCAAACTGGATGAACTTTTATGCAGCTCATTCTTTGCTATTAGGCACCAAGAAAATATTTAAATCATGTAAACTTATCTGTCACTGAATCTCAGTGCTCTCTAGTTAGGTCATCATCAATTGACTGTTTCTGAAGGTACCTAAGGAATTTTGGCTATTTAACAAAGAATTCACTGTACCTTTAAGCACAGAATACAGCAGGCACCAACATGGAAACATTTGTGTGAATCTAACCTGTCCAGACTTGTCACAGGGACCTTAATGCCCACTTACATTGTACTTTCCTCAAACAAAAGCCTTTGAAACTGAACAGAAATATGACCAATACACAGCTATGTTACTTAGTGCACAGGGCAGCTTGACCTAGCTCAGATGTCCAACTTTTTCACTTCTGTTTTATATCCTTTTTTTAGTAGCATGTTTGTTCTGCAAGCTGAGTTTCCCCTCAGTCTTTGCTTTTCTAGATTAAGCAAATTCAGTTCTTTCAGCCTTTTTCAACTTAAAGTCACAGTTTCTACTCTTTGAGTGGTCTGCGGAAGGGAGATTGACTTATTCCAGCTCTCTCCAGTTTATCTGTATGTTTCTTACACTCTGATTTACAAATACAGGCAGCATACTTACCAATGCCAGTAAAAAATATTATAGCAATTGCCTTTTTTATTCATTATCTGTCCAACTCGAGTTATTTTGACATATTTGTTCATCCTTTAATAGTTTTGTTTAGAATTACAATGTCCATTTTTAATCCTGGTGTTTTCTCAGTAAATGGGTCAAATGTTTCAGTTATGGTCTAGACCATTCTCTGAGATGAGTATTTGCCTATCTGCAAGCAGTTGCAATGCAATACTGTTGTTGCTCAGTTTGCATCTACAGTTAGGAGCACTGGGTATCTCGTAGTGATATGATCTGATTCTGATCACTTGCCATCAAAAACAGAGTACTTCTGAAGACAGAGAATTACAGTGGTGGAAATCCAGTGTAAAGGATAATGATTATCAAGACCTGTTCTACTAACTTAGAAAACAGAGGACCATCTGTAATAAACCTGCACTCTACTATGTACATAATACAATTTTGTTGCTCCCTTATAGATTCTATCATGAATAAGAGACTGGTAATCTTTTAGGTCCTAATATCCAAGCTTAGTATCATAGAATCATAGAATGCTTAAGGTTGGAAGGGACCTCTAGAGGTCATCTAGTCCAACCCCCCTGCACATGCAGGATCTCCTAGAGCATGTGGCACAGGGTGGTGTCCAAGCAGGTTGTGAAGAGCTCCAGAGAAGGAGACTGCTCTGTCACCCTTAACAGTGAGGGTGACAGAGCATTGGAACAGGCTGCCCAGAGAGGTGGTGGAGTCTCCTTCTCTGGAGCTATGTAACCCTTACATCTAAGGATGAAAACAGGGTTGTTAAGTCTCTTGGTAGCTTGATTTACGCTCATCTGAATTTTTCTGTGTGTGTGTGTGTGTGTGGTTGAAAAGATTAGCAAGTGGCAGTTCCATAGATAAGAGGCAGTTTGCAGACTATCAGCCCTGGCCAGAATGTGTGCTCTAGCAGCAGGGCTTAGCAGTTTGCTTAATCATTTGGATACAAAGGGTAAAAGGTGTTGCTCCTGACCTCTGCTCAACACGCGCCTTGGTCAGGCACTTTTCCTGCCTCTGCAAAGGCGCATGAATCAATGAGCAGTTGACACTCCTGTGCCACCTTCAGCTTTTGGCTCCAGCAGTGACTATGGCTTGGTATAGCCCAGTAACATAGCAACAGCTTGAGAATTCAGAGCTGTATTGTGTAGGAAATTGTTACTCACTGATTGCAGTAAGAGCAAATACAATAAAAAATATGTAGGTCATGCTAAGAAAATCCTGAAACAGGATTTTTTTAATATATTTTTTTTTTCCCTTTGAGTCCCTCTTTGATTCTTTGAAAATAATATTTTTACCTAAGCCTGTTTTGTGCTTTTCTTCTGACAGATGCCCGTTTCTTTCATTAGATTTTAGAGGAGAAAAATAATTGCAGTTATGGATTGATTACTTTCTGAATTGATTACTTTCTTGCTCATAGTGTCACTGACAACTTATCTGTGTGGCAATACTAACAACTGTTAAATGTTTTCTGTCCAATACAGAGAGATTGATATTAGTTTTAATTGTTAAAATACATAAAGGACAGCTCCATTGAAAATGATGTTTTACTAACATAAAGTAATAGGTAGCTCCCGCAGAGCAACTGGTAACAATATAAATTATTTCAGAATTCTGCATGAAAAAGGTGCTGGAGAAGGCTGCCTTCCCTCTCTGCTTCCTTGATTTGGTCCATCTGACTTAAGACATCTCCAGGTAGCATCTCTCCTGGGTTTGCAGGCTCTTACAACAACAACAACAAAAAAAATAGTCAGTGCAATTGGATGATGAGTCATTTGACTAAGTGTTGGCATCTGCTACAGAAGGAGTTTAGCTGTAGTGAAGAGGGACCTACCTGACGTATTCAGTGCCAGTTTAAATGCCTTAAAGTTTTGCACCTGGCCTCCACCTACTTCTGCAAGAAGCCAGGGGCCTCCTCACTTCTGCTTACAGATTAAAGTTTTTCAGTTACCTTGGGCTTCTCAGATGGTCCTAGCAGTCTAAGTTTAGGCACCTGGAAGGGTCACCTGAAGACAACTCAAAGTAAACTGAATCCTGCCAGTAAAATGAGCTGCATCTCAACTGTCAACTAATTAAAGTTGACTTCATGGTTAAGCTGCTGGATGCTCAAGCAACAGTTGTCTGCAACAAGGAAAAATACTTTATTGTTGGACAGTCAAGCTGTTCTCTGGACAGTCTAGCTTAATTATCTTGTATATCCTAGCCTTTTCCAAGAGTGGAGATCTCAGGCAATCTTTATTCCATAGGTCCCTTGGATGTTTCTTCTTTTTATTTTAATTTTTATAGTTACTTTATATTTTAGACACCACAGTTGAAGCTAAAAGACAAATTAGTTAAGAGGGATTGAATTTTTGGTACCAATAAAAACAAAGAAACAAATAAAAAATCCTTGAGATTTTAATTGTGAAAAGAAAATTTAATTGTTTTCTTTGAGTCTAAAATCCCTTCTTGGAAAAAAAATTCCAGCATTCTGTAACTGTATTTACCAGTATAGTTAGAGCGATTTTCCATGTCCTTTTATACACTTAGCTGTGATTGAGAAGGAAACCTAAACATTTTGCTATATTAATTTCTATTTTTTAAATGCTTACACTCAGTAAATGGCAAGAGTTTTGAGCCCATATGAAACTGCAGCAGGGAGAGAGTTAATGTTGGTGTATCTCTGATAACGTGGCTAGGCATTTGTGACCTTCATCAAGATGATAATAATGCAATTAGAGATAAATGAGAAGTAAACTGGTGGGCACAGGTCTGATTTCAGCACAGGCAGTGAGTGTTCGAATGCAGGTTTCTGATGTGCAAGTGAACTGAATTTCTGTGGCAGCTTCCATGCAGTCATCTGAAAGCACTCTCTCAGTCTTAATGGAGTAAAACTCAGGAACATATCTTTTGAGTGACCAATAAGTTATTTCCCTGCCGATGGGGATATAAAAATGAGGTATAGAAAAGTAAAAATCTTTGCACACTCACCAACAACATTTAATTTTTGTGGTAATCTGAAGAAAATACCATGGGACGGAAGGTGACCTCCTGGTACATGAAACCAAGTCCTCTGCTGCCACCGGCAGCTCCGTCATATAATACATAATTCATAAGCTGATCAAAGTCTATCTAGAAACTAATTGGCCATTACTACTCATTTGGGAAGACAGTTTCAGAATGACATTACTCTGATTCTGATGCATTGACTCCTTTCCCTAATTTCCAAATTACTTTTATTCATGTGCAGTTAATACACCCGTGTTCTTCTGCTGACACAGTCCATTAGCTTTTGTAATTCCTTTTAGGACTTTTATTGTCAGCTTAAATTTAGGCGTCCTTAGATGTTTCTGTGCTAAGCCAGCAAATCCTTTTTGTCCTCATTTCTGCTAGTCATCATAGTAATCCCTCTCTGTATGCGTATTCCTTCTGCAAAGATGCCTGTCTTCTTGCAGCTGCATCCTATTTCTGGTTGCTTATGCTTTCTATATTTAGACTAAATAAGAACCATAAACATTTTTTTTCTTAATGTCATTAAAGATTCTTTCTAGGTTTAATATCTGTTAGGAAGAATCTGTCTGGATAAAATACTGAAGAAAATAGTTCAGGAATTGTTGATTTTGTTGTGTAGACCTGTTGACCCAAGAGGCCCTTTTTAGCTTTCGTTTGTATCGTACTGTGATTCAGGCAAACCAGCCAACTTTTCTTGTACTTACCATGGGCTTTCTCACAGACCATCAAAAAGGACCCTTAAGAATGAAGATTGCACCCATATTCCAGTGGTTTAAAAAGGAAAAAGATCTCAATGCTACAGTATCCTGAAAGTTGTAGTCCGTGACCATGAAAAAGTTAAAACAGATGCTCAACTTTTCAGTAACTTCCATTTCCATTTCTCACAATGATTTTTAAATCAAAGATATACTCTTCTACCTAAGTACTTGGCTGGCTCGGGAACATGTAAAATAGAAATCAGGACAATTTTTTAAAATGCCATTGAATCTTTTTCTGGGAGGACCCATAGTCTTTAAGTAAGAGGTAATTCAAAGGAAAATATAATGACAGCCTTCACTTTATGCAGATAGGATTGTTAATTTAAAATGTTATCATGCAGAGAAATCATGGAAAAAGTTTAGATATAGATATAGAGTATGAAACTAAAAGAAACTAAAAGAAGATAATTGGTCTATTTTGATTCCATTACCTCATGTTTCAATTTCCCTGTTGGTGATTTCAGGGACTGAAGAAAATGAAACTTGGCAGTGTAGATGAATATTACAAAGGAGTATAGGGCAGATATTTTTGTTCAAGAGAGGCAATATGTACCAGTGTTAATGTGCTCCCTGCTCAGTGAGTCTCCTTGATATTTCTGAACAGTAGCATACTCAGGATGAAAATGTAAGCCTCATTGAAATTATTAAGAGTATTTTACTGATTCAGTGCAGACAGGATATTACCCAGGAAATGTTGATGCATGCGCCTCACATTCACTTTGAAGGTTGTTTTGATTTGGGCATTTGTCTGTGTAAAATTCATGAAGTCTAGTTTTAATGATTCCCTGTCAGACAGAAAACTCCTTCTTGAACACAAGTCTGAAGTGCTTACTTTTCTCTTTTGTTTCCATGCTGTGCTGCAAGCTAAGCGCAGGGATGAAATAATTTCGCCTTGCCTATAAGTGACAGTTCTTAATTCTCAGAAACCATCTATTGGTATGAAGCCCCCTAGGACAAAACATTCCCTGTCCTAAGGGGATTTGTGCAGTTCACATTTCTAGCAGGCCAATGGTAGATCAACTAATAAGAGAAATCTATAATCATGTGAAAAATCTTGTCAATGTCCTATCTGAGAAAGAGCATCTGAAGAATGAGGGAGCAGTTAAGCAGTTTAAACACACAGAGTTGTTCCCATGAGCAGGATACCCCAGGGCATCTAATATGATCCTACATGTCTGTGTTGAAGCAGTTTAATTCCACCATTGATTTCAAGTTAAGACTACTGGAAGCTGATATCTCTGTGAAAAGTCACTAGACAAATACACTGGGCAAGTTTCTAGTATCCAAAATGTGTAAGGCTCCATGTGGCCTATTTTAAGCGGCAGCAGCCTTTCTCCTCTTCTTTGGTGACTACACAATTTTGTAAATAAGCAACAGGACATAGTCTCTAATTACCCAGAATATTGCTCCATATAACAAAAAATACCTCTGCTAAAAGCACACAGGTTTTTTTTTCCTTTTTTTTATATATATATATATATCATATTCTACAGGATAGGATACTTTATGGGACTTTGCAAGGCACCTTAAATGCTCACTAATTTAACCAAATGCAAGTAGCTTGCCTATCTGTTGACTCAGTAACTTGGTCGCAGTCCTAAATCATTTACTTTGGTGTGCTAGTGCTTTACTTTGTGTTAAAGAGACTCTGTAACTAACAACAAAACTTGGAAGCAGCAAATTCATGGGCATTTAGCTCCTCCCTGTGAGATTGCAGAGAATGAAGTTTGGACCAGAGCAGAGTTTCCTTCTGGCATCGGGAGCTGATTGGCCCTGGGCACCACAGCTGATAACAGCTAAAAATAGTAACCGTATAAAAGTGTGGAGAGCAGCACAGCTGCCTGTACATTCCCTTCTCAAATCTCAGCAAGGGAGGATATGATGTTCTTCAAGCCTTTGCAAATATGTTACTAAGAACATTCTGCTTCTTAATGCCACTTAACAATTAACCCATCAGATAAAAAACACACTGGACTGTGTGACTCACAGGGGAAGTAACCAAGTTATAATTAAAAGAAAACATTGAAGACCATATTTTCCAAGTATAGATTGACAGGCAGGTGGGTCCCTGGTATTTGTTTGTGACTGTGCCTGCTGAATAGCTGTGTTTTTCATAAGCAAGAATGTACAGTCACATCACCATCTTTATGAGGAGTGTACTTTGTGACTGTAGAAATAGAAATGTTTGTAATCTTTTTATTTGATAGGGACAATGCTGTTTGCATTGTGCACTCAGCTGTCATGGAGCAGTTCAGGACTCTCAGCTCTTCTGTGAGGAAAGACTAAGCGAGCTGGGCCTGTTTAGCCTAGAGAAGACTGAGAGGAGATCTGCTCAGTATGTATAAGTAGCTGAGGGGAGCATGTAAAGAAGATGGGGCCAAACTCTTCTCAGTGGTGGCTAGTGAGAGGACAAGCGGTAATGGGTGCAAGTTACAACACAGGAAGTTCTATCTCCACATGAGGAAGAACTGCTTTGCTCTGAGGGTGATGGAGCCCTGGAACAGGCTGTCCAGAGAGGTTGTGTTCTCTGGAGATCTTCCACATCTGCCTGGATGCCACCCTGTGCTCTGTGCTCTGGGTGTCCCTGCTGGAGCAGGGGGATTAGACTAGATGATCTCTAGAGGTGCCTTCCAACCTCAACCATTCTGTGATTCTGTGATCCTTTGTTCTTAACTGTGGACAAATCAGAGCACTTCCTTGCATTTCTTTCCCCTTTTAAGCTCTGTCTGTCTCCTCTGTTTAAACTGAAAACTTCGACTTCTGTGAACATTGACTTCTGTGGTCGATTACATTGTAAGATAAGTCTTTGGACATCTGAAACACTTTGGATGAATAAAGAAGACTAATATGTTGAAGAACTCCCATTTTTTAAGTCTGGAAAAGGAAAGACAAGGAATTGAAAACAGGATGCAATCAGAAAAGGTGCTAAGAAGTCTTAAAAATTGGTTTAAATCTTAAAAATTGGTAGCAGCGTCAACCCTATTGATAATGAACTATTCCCTTATGTATTGATTCCACTTATTTCAAACCCTCCTCTTGATTTTATAAGGCTTTACACTATGGAATTTGCATGGGTTAATTCCCCTTCAGTTTAGTTCTAGTGTGTTAATTTTTCTTATGGCTTATAACGAGTTTATAATGTTCTGCGAGACTGAAAGATGGCCATGCTAACTGACCTTCAGTTTTGATTTGATATACTTAATTATTTCAAAAGGTCACTTACAACTATCTAGTAATTTTCCCTTTCATAGAAATATTCAATTACGTTTTTATTCATTTCTTAATAGAGAGACCGTTCATAGCAAATGAAATAATTGTGAAGAATGTTGGTTTAGCTCTTCTATAGAATGAAAGTGTCCTTTTGTAGTCAAGAGAGCCAGCACAAGCAGCTGAGGTAGAAGCCCCCACACAGTGGCTTGGATCTACACTGGATATAGAACTGAGAGGAACCAAAGTTCTTCGCCTTATTTCTCTAAAAGTAGCATTTTTCTGTGTAACATGCAGCCAAAATATGATCCAAGAGTCTCTTATTGGTGCCATCCTGTAGAGTGAGATTTAAGCTTTTGTTAATATCATGCAATACCTGTATGTATATTTATCAGTTACTACGACACTAACAGCTATTTGCTGCCTGGCTTGAAACGGATGGAAATGCTAATGCTGAGCAAAGGCCTCAATAGCTCATTAGCATTTTATGAACTGATGTAGGTCTCTCAGCGTGACCTAGTCCATTTGCATCGATAATTGTCATTACAGTGAGAACAGTGAGACTGAAAAGATGGCCATGTGCGTTGACATTTCAGTGATCTATGAACTTCCCGGTATCACAATCAGTGACCAAGGGCAAGCAATACCCAACATGTGCACTCTAGAAATCTTATGATTTAGGGAAAAGATGCAAACAAATATGGCAAGTCTTCCAGTTGAGAGGAAAACTCTTACATTGTCCACTATTCCCACCAACTTCTTTCAGTAAGGAAGGATTTCTTTTAGGAAAACCACCCATCTGAGTTCAGTGATGCTTTCAGTCTGACCTGTCCAGCTTACATTTGGAACCTTTTATTAGGCTTGGACCATCCACTTTAAAGTAAGGCATAGACTAAGTGCAGTTGCAGGAGTGTTAATTCTTCAGTGAAGAGGATCACTGAGCAAAGAAAATGAAGATAAGGTGTAACCAAATCATCTTCATTTGAATCTTAGACTAAAGAAAAAAGGAATTAAAAATCACGCCACTATTAAAGGAATGGTGATGTGATGAATTAAGAAAAATGAGCTCATTCACTGGTAACCTTTTTGGGAAACTTCATCACAAAAGTATCAAGAGGTGAAATGAAAAATGAATGAGAGCAGTTTCCTAAGAAGAACAGAGTTGTACCGCTTCCAGGAAGGCTCAAGGTCATCAAGCTGCATGTTTCTTTAGCTGCTGGCATACAGCATTGCCAATGATGAGCTAGAGCATAATGTATAGAGAGGTTAAACTTTGCTGTTAGGAAGAATCACACAGAATCCCAGAATGGTTGAGGTTGGAAGGGGCCTCTAGAGATCATCTAGTCCAAGCCCCTGCTCCAGCAGGGACCCCTAGAGCACGTGGCACAGGGTGGCATCCAGGCGGGTGTGAACATCTCCAAAGAAGGAGACTACACAACCTCTCTGCGCAGCCTGTTCCAGTGCTCTGTCACTCTCACAATAAAGAAGTTCTTCCTTATATGGAGAAGACAGCTGTGTTGAAACCCCCTATTCCACAATGAATATATGTGGGTTTATCAGGAGCCATAAAACAGAGTCCTTCTGTTGGGCTAGTAGTACATATGTTCTTGGGGAAACAGTGATCTGCTGGGCAGGGATCCATGCATGAAAACTGCTGTGCAGGTAGCTTATGGCTTTATGTGACACTGCTAAATTTGACTAGTTTGAAACTGAAACCTCTGGAAGCTGGTTTGAATCAGAAGTTATTTCAAACTGAGTTATTAGGGCTTCGTCTTTCAGGAAAGATGCGAGTCTGAATACAGCAATTCCTGCTTTCAGCCAAATTGTTCAGTAAACAACAGAGTGAAATGCAAAAGTATTCAACAAAATCAGCAGCAAATGTGGATTCTCTGGGCCTTATTTACTGGAAGAGATCAAAACATGGTTTGAGATCTGCATGAGATATATATGTCATTTTGAAACTTTTTCTGTATACATCAATTCCTTATATGGGATTTGAGTTGTATGCTGTGTGCTAGTCTTTTGCATGGGGGAGTTCATCTCCCTTGCATGTTCCTGGTACAAACTGTAATTAAATTAGGCTTAATTTAGGACAAGGACCACACCAATAAATGATCACAAATAATCGAAGTAGAGAATTCTGCTAAGACCCATGAATTAAGACAAGAATATACATTATTTACACTGTCACAGACTTTTAAGAATAACAATGTGACAGCACTGTCACTAGGACAGCAGTAATTTAACAACAGTGGATACTCATCACACGTACTTGTTGTTAATGTTTTATGTTACTGGTATGTTAAGTCTAGAGGACCTATAGTACCCCTTATGATATTCCCTCAATACCACTTTCCAGAGCAGTCTCTGCCCTCATTGGAAAATGTTTACTTTTAATTGAAATGCCAGCTTTGGGCTGACAATAAAATAAAGAAATCTCTGCCTCCCTAACAAATACAACATCAGGAGATGATTTGGTAACTTTGAAGTGTCATGCTTGTTCAGCTTTGAAGCATGTTCAGCTCTGGCTGTCTCAATACAAAAAGTGAGATAATTATTCACAATTAAATCCCTCTTCACATTGACCACACATTTTTTCTTGAGGTTTTTAATACTTTTTAATATTACAGCAAAGTTTGATGTACAACATAATTATGCATTAAAATAATTCCATGCTTTTGGAGTATAACATTCTGTTGAACTCCTGTCTGAGTTGATTCTAGCAATCTGACATCTTGGTAAATGTTGATTTTACTGAGATACTGTCAAAACAAAACTGGTGCATTTTTATTAAATGCAAAAAGGAAACTCCTGTAAAAGGTTCCTTCTGCAGATAGTGGATACAATAGTGGCCTAAATATTTGAGGCAATATTCTTTATTTTTCTGAGGACTGAGAGAGTGTCATCTCTTACTTCAAAGGGAAAGAGAAATTTCATTCTGGGTTTTATAATTTCTTACATTTTTAAATAGGTAGCACATCAAAGCTACTAGTATGCAATGATGTTAAAAGCAGTTGTAAATTACAAATAACTCAGAAACATCCCCCAAAGTTATTTTTTTTCATAACCTGATGAAACAGAGTGGCTGAGTAGTCATGCAGCCGCTGCTCAGCTGCACTCCTTTGGGAGAATTTAGCAGTTAAATAGTTGTTAGGCAAAAAATCACAGCCCCAAATAGTATTTACTGCAGTGGAATCAAGATTTTACCTTTTTTTTAAGTCTATGAGAGAACGTATCCAGACTGTGAAAAGCCATATTCCTGGTTTCCAGGAAAGATTTATTTTTTTGAAACGCACAATACCCTTCTGTGACGGAGCGAAATGGGTGGTGGCAGCGGCAGGCGAGCTGGGGGAACACGCTCTGTGCGCTGATCCTTCTTGGCCACTTCACCGCCCGTTAGGGACCGCGATGCTAGAGTTACACGCTGGGTGCTTGGCCTCTGAGTCACCTCCTCAGGGCAAATCTTTGCTGGAAGTGAGGCTTGGATCAGGCCTGTGAAAGCTGATAGTACCATAGAGTTCACCTACAATAAGAGGTCTTATGTGGCAATGTGGCAGGGTTTTTTTCCTGAAGCTGTTCTTTTATTAATGGGGCGACATGGTCATATTCATTTATATACCTCATAAACCTCATTCAGTGCCTAATGTTCTCATGCGTAACTCAAAGCCTCTGACTTGTGAGAAAATGATAGCTCAAACTAAGCCACTTATTCTCTGCGGTAAAATGAGAGTGTACTAATTATTTATCAGCATCTTACCTTCAATTTGACAGAAGAAAGAACTGATTTCATAGCACAAAACAGAGCCATCTAGAGAATAACAACCATTATACTCAAAAAGGTTCCATCCAGGTGTAAGTGAAAAGTCAGTTCTATATGACAGCAAAGCTGGAAATGCATGAATAAGCTTGTGGAGTATTTATATATATATATGTATGTATTTATATATGTATGTATAATATTATATATAATTATGTGTGTGTGTGTGTGTATATCTCCTCCTACTCACTGCCTTCTGCAATGTTTATCTTAAATCAAGCTTTCAGAATCCATTTTAAGAAACAGAGCATAAGAAACACACTAGGACTCTGTTTTGCTTGGAGCTAAGCACCTTTTTTAAGAAAATAACTACCATTTTCTTTTCTCTTAACCCTCATGAGTAAAAAAGTAGTAAGCATCTTACCGCGTCAAGCTGAAAGGAATAAAGGGAATGGTCCCTAGCAGGTCCTTTCCTACAGAATACTGTTCCTTAGTACGTATTATTTTGCATTCACTTCCGTTTAATTAGATGTCCTACAATCAAACAGCACAGTTTAGGATGCCTAAAAGCACGGGTACAACGCCAGGTTTGTGGTGTAGCTTTCTCATACGTCGTCTTTGGAGGCCTCAGAGCACCCTAGTTTAAGTCCTGGGTAGAGATGAGTGCAAGATGGTGTCTCATGGGTGAAAGCAGACAACTCTGCTACCCAGAAGCATCTTGATGCAGATAAGGTCTCACCTCTTCCTTTTGAATTCGGAGAAAAACTTCTGGACCGGAACAGGCTGCCCAGAGGGCTTGTGGAATCTCCTTCTCCAGAAATCTTCAAAACCCTCCTAGATACCACCCTGTGCCATATGCTCTAGGTGACGCCGCTTGAGCAGAAGGGGTGGTCTAGGTTATCTCCAGAGGCCCCTTCCGACCTTGACCACTGTGATTCTGTAACTGCAGTGGGATCTGTTGGACTATTGTGGCTATACCAGAGCTTGTTACCTTGGGCTCCTTTTGCCACTGGTGGAAAAAAATAGGCACTTCAAGAGCACGAGTTACTTCCTTCTAAAAAAGATGTCTAAATAGGTCAGATGAATCACCTTTTAGAAGTGCTGATCCTTTGTATGTTGTTTTAATTTTAATGTTTCGGTTTAGGATTAATGATATTTCCTCCTGACTGTTCTTCAGAGCTGCCAGGGTTTTCTTCTGGAGCTGCTGTGTGATATAAATTGTTCAAAATACTTCCCTGTGTCAAAACAGTGTTGGCAATGAGGCTGAAGCTCCAGGTAACCTCAATCAAGATGACCCACTTCCCATGGCTTCCAGGAGCAACTGTTAAAGGGAAATTGCACTTTCACATGAGGCACTTCAGGAACACAAATTTTTCAGCAAAAGTAAAAGCTTATAACCAGCAGGTGATAATATATTATTTATGGAGGCATTTTAGAAACCCCACGACTATAATTATCTTTTTGGCAGACTTCTCTGAGTATTATACGTAACCACAGTGCAATGCTTCTTTTTGCTGCGTGTAAATACACTTAGTCCCTGTCCTTGGAAGTTTGCCTGCGTGCCTAAGAATAATTATACTATAAATGTTTGGTAATTAATGGACCTAGTCCAAAATTGCATGTGAATTTTTGAAATCAAAGGAGTAATAACACTTAATTCTCTTACAGTTAACCTTCTAGTTGTTTGAATGAGTGCTAATTAGAGCTGGAAAACCATAAGCACACTTTTACGCTAATTACGATGTTGATTGTGCTGTAATTGCATTTGCAGCAGAGTAACGAGATTTCCTTTTATAACCATTTTGGTGGCACCAAACGCTACACCAATTCCCATAGACACCATCCCATACCTTCCCAGAAAAGTGTCAGGCTGCTGGATGCTGCTTCTCTGGGTGCAAGTCAAACGCCCAGAAACCATAGGAGGGAATTAAAGATTATCCTGGAGCACTCAGCTAGGAATGCTCGTAGGGAAGGTGAGTGTTTGACCATGTCAAAGCAACACCTAGAAGGCCCTGGGCTGGCTGGAGTGGGAGGTTGGGCTGCTCCCTGGTGTGGTTGCTCGAGTTTGGTTTCGTCTGGCAGTGACAGCTCCTGCCTGCAGGTTGTCCCTGTCACCTCCCAGCGTGCGAGAAGGAGCCATCCCAGTTCTCAAACAGACCCAGGGATGGGGCAGAAAGGGACGTTTCAGGGCAGAAGGGCAAAAACGTAGCCCAGCTGGTTCCTGCGGGGCTGGGCTGCAACGAGGAGTCCCTGGGGCAAGTGCGAGAGGAGCATCCAGATGTTCCTGGTTATGACTCGTGTCCAGGAGCACCGGGTGCTCTCCCCACCAGGGAGAGACCTTACCCAGGTCTTTCCTCAGCCCAGCTCACCCTTCCTCATGCCTGGAGGCTGTGTCAGCCCTGTGTCCTGTGCCGCCTGTGGCGTGACCTCTGAGTCATGTAAGATATGCAGGGAGAAGGGAGGCAGGGCAGGTGATGGCAGCGTGTCAGTAAGAAAGAGGCCTCTTAAAGAGTTTCCTTCCTTACTCCCTGCTTATCATCACTTCTCCCATTCGATCCCCACTCGGCTATTAATACACAGAGGGACAGGTCAAGTAGCAGTTACGGGACCTAAACTCTCTTATGAGGCACAAATATTTTATCTTCTCAGGGCCCTGTAGTTCTTAGTTCTCGTTCTGCTTAACCTCGTTCCCTGGCTCCTTGGCTCTTCACCAGACCTGCAGCACCAGGGCTCCTGCTTCTGCACCCCTCTGTATCCCACGCAGAGGTTTTCTCCTGTGCAGACCCCCTGCATTTCTGCACACCCTTTGCACAAACACAACCACGAGCATGCTGGTGGAGCAAAATTAGGCACCTATTTTTTTTCCCCCTACCATTTGAAGCAATAAGGATGCTAGGATTCAGAAGAGCTAGGGAACAGGACAGGCACCTTTCTGATCAGCAGACAAAAGACACTGCAGCTGCTTAAAGCAGTGACACCAACCTGCTGCCAGCCCCTTCCTGCTCTCTTTTCACTAGTGCAACAACGCAAGGGAGGGAGCAGCTGAAACAGAAAACGCCGACAGCAGAGCTATTTATTTGCTCCTGTGCTAGGTACCAGGGCTTGTCTCCTCCCCTGCGAGTCTCCACCCTCTTTTTTTTATGCCCGGGGCTATTTTGGGCTGGGAGGGCTGCACTCTGACAGATGAGGATCCCGGACCCAGCACAGCACCACTTGTTGCTCTGAAGAACTGCACAGACGCGACGGGGGCTCTTTCTCTGCTTGCTCTGTAATTTTTTTTCCTTTATTTCTTTTTAATTAACTTGGAAACTTGTTTCCTCCACTGGTGTGGAGTTTTATCCTCACGAACGATGTTTTAAAAGCGTCGTGGGAGCCCTTCAAGAGGGAAACCCAGCTGCTGGCTGAAACGCCTTTTGCCTCTTGCTCAAAGAGATCAGCTTCTAGCCTTGGGGGTAGAAGATGACAGACTATGTTCCCACAAACGGGGAGGGAAAGGACCCTGAGATCGAGCTCTTTGTGAAGGTAAGTCTCTGTGCACTGGACCCTCATGTAGCACTCGGATCCTCTGGGCTCCTCTTTAATAATCAAACTTTAATTTCCTGCCGCCGCGTGGAGACGGTTCTTTGACAGCCCGGTTATCTCTTGCAAACACGTTCACGCTGCTTTGTCCTTCGTAACATTAGAATTAGATAATGCTGTTAAAGGAAAGTCAGGCTGCTTTTATTTATCCGAGTGCTCTCCTCGAGAGTTTGTTCTGTTATTGTTAGCCTGCTGCTGCCTGCACGTATGACATCTCCAGTGCCAGGCTTTCCCGCTGAGAATCCCGACTTTCTTTTTCATCTCTGGGAAGAAGAGGGTGACGAGCTGAGCATGATTCGGTGCCTTGTCAGAGGCTGTCAGGGCTGAAGCCCTAGCACGTCCTAAAACAAAAAAGGCTGAGTGAAGCTGGTAGGCTGCAAAAAGCCTATTCCTCTTTCTGAAAAATAAATCATTTTTTTTATTCCATGTTATCACCTTCGACAGCCCTCATTCTGTACAAAGGTACCTAAAAACAGGAACCGAAGAAAAGAAAATATATAAAAATAAGCACAGTTATTTTATGATAGGATTTCAGAATGTTTCATATTTAGTACATCTGTTGGTCTTGGGCTGGGAAAGTCTTTCTGTTAAAATCAATGACATAGTTCAAACCCCTAATGCATGTGACTTTATTCATAGCAAACTTCATGCAAACTCTTTCCCATTGAAGAGCTCAGATTTTTTGAGGCTCAGAGCCTATTTCAAGGCCTTTATGTATATCTAGGCTGAAATCCACTGTGCCCATGTGAAACCTAGGTATTGCTCTTTCCAAGCCTGAATGAGCCCTATAAACTGACAGGATTATTACTAATATATTGGAGTTATATGTGGCACTTGTAAATATAGTACGAAATGACTGGGAAACAAATTCCAACTTCTCCCTTTTGTGAGGTCCAGGGAACATACAATTGCCTTGTACTCCATAAGGGGTATTTGGGGTTTTGAGGCTGAAATGCCAGCCACGTCCCCAGTGCATGTACACGGCCTCTTCATGCATCTTCCAAAACCAAGCAGTTGAAATACAGCCTTTCTGAACGAGCCAGTGCAGAGAACCTTTTCCTTAACAAGCAGAGCATGCACAAGACCTCTTGGTTTATATCTGCCCAGCAGAAACCTGGGCAGAGCTTAGTGCTTTAAAAAGGACGTGCAGCAGTCCATGCATCCTGATTTCTTTCCATTGCAAGCTCTTTCTTCAGAGGTGAGTGGAATGGAGGTGTCCGTGGGCTAATAAATAGGTTTCCTGACAGTCTTGTCATCACAAATGTATTCTGGAATGAAGTCTTTAATTAGTGATCTGTGTAAGTGACTAAAACACTTTGTTGAGGCAGATATGGATACATGTGATGTACACGTGATGTGCTTATGGACTAGCACCAGCTGTAAAAGTAAAGACCCTTTTCCAGATTCACTGTGTGAAATTCCAGCACCATAAAAGTTAGCAGCAAAATATTACTTGAATTCAGTTGAGCTGGGCCATCATCCGAAGATTTATAGCCCCTGAAAGAACATTCTTAGTAGTCTGGTTTCCTGCATAATGCATGATACAGGATTTCACAGAGACTCTTGCATAAAACTCATAATCTGCAGGGCCAGAGCAAAAGAATTAGGTGTCTACCACCAAATTAGTATCAGCCTGGAGACTTTCCATATAGGCTGAACATTTTCAGCTCCTCAAGTTTTGGAAACGTGCCATTTAATTTAATTGAAAGTCTAAAAAGAGTTGAACACTAAAGATTGTGAGAAGAGTACAAAATTGTACGTCTCAAAAGTTGAAAACTACATTTGAGAAGAATGTATAAATAAAAGAAAAGTTAAAAGGTGAAAGTAGGAGAATTTAAGAAATGTATTAATGGATGAAAACGTTGCTAGAGCATGAAGTTTAAAAGGATGGCATGGTAGCCAGGGGGTAAACAAGAAAGCTGATCTCGGTGAGAATCTGCAAAGAACGCTCCTCTGTCTGATTTAAGTTGGGAGAGAACAAAAACTTGCACTTTCTAGATGAGTACAAGACACTGGAACCGTTTGAAAACCTAAAAAATACTGGACTGCACTTGGAGACAGTTCTAATAACAGGAGATATTGGGTCAATTAGGTCAGCTGGGTCAATTTCACCATTCAACTTTGTGGTCCTAATATTTCAGTCAAGGAAAAGGATTCAGACCTGCAAGCTTGAATGAAAGCCTGTGAGTAAGTATAAGGGAGTGGTTGTTACCTGCTGAGAAGTGGATGATCTGTAAGCAGGAGTGATCCAGAAAAGATCTGTATTTCACCCACCATAAAGTCGCTAATAAAAGCAGCTTGTGTGTCAGGTAAAAAAGAAAAAAAAAAAGAAAGAAAAAAGAAAAGAAAGAGAGTTGTTACACAATTGCTCTATGCCCTCTTTCTGCTTAAGAACCAGAAGAGGAGAAGCCTTAGAAAGACAAGTAGATGGTTGTAAACAAAAGAGCAGGGCTGTAACCTAATGCAGGTTTGATACCTGCAGAGCTATGCAGATCGCCTGGGCAGCACCAACAGTACTTTAAAACACAGATATTTAAACTATTGTGGCAGAGATGGGTTAGGTGGTTATCACACCTGTTTGTTAGCTTCTCCATTGATTCAAGTGTTTTTCTAACTCTGCCATGACCTGGATCTGTGGCATGATCTTTTTCTAACGAGCATTTGTTTGGTTTTGTTGTGTTTTTCTTTTTTTTGGTGAAATGGTTACTTTCCTCCCAGCGCCTAAATCTGGGTCAGGATGCGAGGCAAGGAACAGGGCAAACCTGAGGGCTGCTGAAGCCTGCGGGAAGGCTGGTGCTGCTTTAGTCGGGTGTGCAGTTTGTGTAGCTCTGCCTGCTGCCAACGCTGACGCTCTCCAGCAGCAATTCCCTCTATAAACTTGTTTGACAAGGAATTGGAAGGGGCTGTCGGACGAGAGGCTTGTTCTGTGGCAGAGAGAGAAGTTGGCAGTCCCAGCTTCAAGAGAGGAAGGAACCATCCGGAGGGAGCTCTCGTGCTGCCCTTAACCCTGCTCGTTGGGATAATTTTAATTCTGCAGGTGCTGGAAAAGCCGAGTTCTCCTCTTTAAATGACACCCTGATGAAAGGTGTATGCAGCTTTTTCTGGCAGTCTTTTACAATGCTCAAATATAATGACTAAACGAAAATGCTGCTCTCTTTTTGGAGAGATGTTAAAATACAGATTGTTAAAATGCATAGGGATCATCGAACTTTTACTATTCCTTTTTCTTTTGCAGTGGAACAGGTGCCTGGATACATTTCATAATTACAATAATATAATTACTTCTAGAAAGTTAATTTGAAGGAGTATGTTGCAAACATGGGAAGCAAAACATTACAAGAATAAGACTCAAAATACAGCAGTCATTTTGCATTGCTCGGGTTGAATGCTGTCTGGAAAGTAAATAAGCCACACAAACAGTCCAAAGTACATTTCATTAAAAATCTCTTCCTGAATGTCGAATAAGAAAATATATAATAGTATTTTTAATTCTGTAAAGACGGTAGTATCATGATGTTAGGATAATAAAATGAGTAGGGAAGTAGGCAGGCAGTTATTTTTCCAACCATTGTCATAGTGTTGAATGATTAATATTCTAGATATGTTCATCAGATCGGTATTTTGGGAGCTTTTACTTGGTAAGTGTTAGTTTTTACTTCACAAAATGTTCTAACGTGATCGTTCTGAGCACCCATCCACAGAAAAAGTACAGCTGTGTGCTTATGGAAAGCAAACTCAGAGGGACCTCCAAGTTCCACACTCACCAACTCACCCATTAAGTATATTATCACCTGCCAATTTAAGGCATAAAGCTCCAACATGCCAAAGACGTCAGGAGTTGAGAGGACCTGAGTTGTGCATGAGCAGATAGTGCAAAGGCATGTTGGGAATATCACGTGGATAGAGTATCAGCCAAGCCACAAGGCTTAATGTTGTCACAGTGTTCATAACACCCTCCAAAGGCATTTGCTGGGTTGTCACAGAGCTTGGAGACCTGCTATGCTCATGGTTCCCAGATCCAGGCAGTGAATGTGAGGCACCCATCGTCCCTTGCTCGTGTCCAGGTTTCATGTTCTTGGATTGAACCAGGCACACATGCAAACAGCAAAGCCTTCAGATGCCTCCGAGTCATGCTGGGTTGTTTGAGGGGTCTGCTAGATTTAAAAGCAGTGGCAAAACTCATCACCGCACTCATGATGACTGAATGCATCACTCAGAGATCCTCCTACTGCTTTGACACGCTCTGCCCAAAGCCCATGAATCACCTCAGACTTTGCTGTCAGTGGGGCATAGGTGCTCTTCTGCCTCTCCTTTGGGCAGAAGTTATCCCAGAAGGAGCAGAAAGGTACAAGCATTTTGTGCACTCCAACTTTTGGGGTTATCGAAAGGCAGTAGAATATAATAGTTTTACAAACTGTGATCCTTACAGTCACAAACTTGATAGGACCCCCTTAACTCATCAGAACAATCCAAGCTCTTTAATTTATATGATTCATAGGCTGCCTCCAAGAAATATTCTGATGCTAGAGTGGAAATCACAATCAGATCTGGAAAGCGCAAAGTTCTTTCGTAGTTCTTAAGAAGTTTCGTATTTTCCTGGCTATTATGAGTCAGATTTTGGCTTCCATACAAAATTGTTTCTATATTCAGTGAAACTTTCTTGGTGGAAAGGAAATAATAAAAAGCAAAAACCAAAGAAGAAACATGAGACCGAAACATGTGGTTCAGCCTTTCTGGTGCTCCGTGATAGCCAAAACCATTTTTTTTTCTGGCTCCTTGGCAAGGTGATCTGCCAAGTCTTTCACTTTTCAAACACGGACACCTTACCAAGCAGGTACAAGCAGTGCATGGAGCCTCTGGAAGCTGCTGTGAGCACGGGTGCTCTTTAGGCTCTTGCATTTTAACCCTTTCTGACTTATCCAGCAGTTGGAGGGCAGCATGGATGCATCCCTTCCAAACTTCCTTTGGGATTGCAGTGCCCCGTCACCTCCAGCAGCAGGGAATCAGTCTGGTCTTGTAGTATGCTAGCCCAGTGCATCTATGTTAAGGTGACCAAATTTTACAAGTTTTAGTGGTAATCCAGACACTTGCTTGTATAGAATCAAGGGAGAAACATCTGTGGTGGCAAAATCTAATTTTGCTTTAATCTTATCTTGTTAACAAAGCATAATTCAATAAATTAACAAATAGAAGTCTAGCAAATGTTTTTAAACTAGAAGTTGTTTGTTTTTTCCTTGTGATGAAGAAAACCTGGACTCTAAAGAGGCTTTAGTCCATGTAATACAGTTATGTGTCTACAAGTCCATTTTTTTCTCTTTGAGGATTTTCAGATTTCATCTTATGTCAAGACAAGTGTCTTACTGGAGGAAAAATTAGAGACAGATAGTAAATAGTTTTAGTAGGCCAAATTTATAAAAGGACTTTGTGATTAGTGTGGGTAAAGCTTTGGAAACATTCAGAATGGGTCATATCCTATTGGTATTAAAGCTGATGAGATTTCTGCCATTGAGCTCAGTGGCAGCAGAGTTGGGCCAACTTGTGTGTTTTTGAGAAACCTCCCTTTAAGGATATTTAGTATCTCGTATTTAAAGTCTGCCCTGTATCTCCTTCCTTTTAGTCCGGCTTTTCTGAGGTCCATAGCCAAATCAGGCAAATACAGTGTTTTAATTCTGACATACGGATTGTGGCAAACTGGTGATATCCATGATTATTGCTTGTACTTAGAAATAGCTGTCGATATGGTTTGGGTGCTCTATCTTTAGCTGCAGATAGCTCTTTTTCCATCTCTGGACAAGCAGCATATAGCTTGTCAGGCTCACAGGTTGTTGTGTCATGGTTCAGTGATGACAGTGAAGCTCCAGTAAGCGTCCTTGGGAAACATTTATCATCGATATATGGCTTTGCTGAGGCTATTCCAGAACAGTAAATGTCACTGAGATCATTTGACATAGCATCCCAAAAATATACAGGGACCCTTTCCAAGAGAACCACTAGACTAAAACTAAGTACTCATATGACACTTAATTCTTTAAAATCTGGCAGATATCAGCAAACAAATCCCATCAAAGCTGGATTAATATTTCCGTTTTGCAACCCAAAGCTCTGGTGGAAGATTTTTCAAGTTATTCAGGCAGATTTTAAAGTGCTGTGCATTTGTGAGTCAGTTTTAAATATGAATAAAAGCAGATTTCAATTATGCCTTTTTTTTTTCCCCTTTCTCTTTCATCAAAGCCTCACTCAAAGGCACAGGGAGAACCAGCAGGAGTATAGAAGCTTTTGTTTCTGTGCGAGAATCATAGTGTATTCAAACCTATAAATGTTATTTCAATTTGGACACCAGAGCAGGCACCTAAAGCGCCCTAGTAAGTTCTTTGAAAACATGTTTCAGTGATTTGTTTGACACTCTAAATTTTAACACTGACAAAGTCCAAAAGAGATCCTGATTTCCTCCCCTACCTTGCCTCTTGCTCCACCCTTTTGTTTGAACTTCTTCCGTATTGCTGATATGCAATAAAACTCACCTAGGAGTGATAACAGTGATAGATGGGCATTTGGAGCTGCGAGTGAAAATTATCTTTGATTCTTTCTTGTGGCTGATGAATTTAATCAGCATCACACTGAATTTCTGGCATGATTTTTTTGTCCTGGACTAAAGTGTTGAAAATGATTACAATGGAAGAAAGGTGATTCAAAGTATTCTCAGTTGTTTTTTCCTTTTTTCCAAAGATCCAATGCCGGTGATTTTCATCTAATAGCACTAAGAGTTAGAATTTTCTGTAACTAATTAGATTTTCAGCACATGATTGCCGTTTTCTACTAAAACCAATAGCAAAGTTTACACGTAAATGTAGCATGGGTCTGTAAGAAGAGTATTTTCTCTGGCTGTATGAAAATAAATGATTGCTTGCAAATGAGTATTTTCCCATCCCTCCTAGCATGTGATTTTACCCTGTTATTTATGAACTTAAGTTAAAAAAAGATAAAAGCAAAAAAAAAAAAAAAGGCAAAAAAAGGCAAGTTGCTCCTCTAACAGCTTAACTGATAAAGTCTAATAAAGTCTGATTAGTTGACCTTCCCTTGAGCAGCAGGTTGGACTAGATGATTTTGAGAGGTCCCTTCCAAGCTCAGTTATTCTGTGATTTCTTATGAATTATGTACAGCACTTCATAGCAATAAATGCCATTTCTTACTGACATTCACTACAGGACCACCTCAAGACACAGCATGCTGCATGGTTGCTTTTTCTTCGCAAAGGGCATTAATTTAGGCCTTTTTAATTCTACCTTGCTGGCAGTTTTCATGAAGTTTGCTGGAATGTAACTGTATTTGAGGGATGATATAATCAAAGGAAAAATAGATACAGAGTTAAATATCTTGGCTTTCCTTAGAAACCTAATCAAGTGGGGACAATGTGCATGTTCTGTTAGGGGCCTGTTTCACAGTGCAGTCTGCCTGGGCTGTCTTTCTGTGGGGGAGAGAGTTGCAGTTGTGCATTCGAGTGCCTCCCTTTTTAACAACACTGTGACTGGCCTGAGTCAGTCTTCAATGGTGTAGCCGAGATTCCTCTTCAATTCAGCAGCCCTGGTACATCTCAGAAATTAATACCAATCAGTGCTCTAAGCCTGGTGACACTTACAGCAGTCTCCAGGGTACCTTGATTCAGCTTCCACCTAAAGAATATTGAATATCAGGAGCTTCAGTGCCTCTCCATTTTTTTATTTTTTCAATGTACCTGATTACTAAAAGAAGGTGAAATGTCCCCTTTATATGTATTTCTGGCAACCATGCATAGAATTTAGATAAAGTACTAACTGGCATTCCAGCAGAGTTGCATTTTACTTTTGTGCAGCACTTTGCATGACTTGATTCTGTTTTGGTGTTTCTTATCTGCATACTAGTTGTGTACCTGACCTTTTATTTCCTTTGCTATTAGTAGAGGTTTTGAAGATTCAGATTATCTATAGACTAGGTGATTTAAATACATATGTACCTAGACTGTATTACTTTGCTGGAAAAGATGTGGAGAAGAAAGATTTTAAGGGTTAAAAGATACTCAGATTGCCATCCTTAAGACAGTCTTTATTGTTTATGGAAAAGACCAAAGGTCGTTTGACTGCAATATTGAACACGCCTGTGGAGGGCTTTCTGATATGGTTAAAAGTGTAACAAGAAATATCAATAATTAGTTAAGGGCCGATACAGTCAAGTTAGAAATAAACTTAATAACAACCTTGAAGATAATTAACTGTTGGAATAACCAAATGAGAATGTGTGTTTTGGTTGTCTGGTTCAGATCGAGGCTAGATATGTCTTTAATGAAGTATGTATAGAGTCAATACAGGAATAAGCATGCCATAAAGTGTGCAAAGCTAGCATGTTTGTTGCTGTAGAGAGTTTCTTCGCCAGGTAGGACAGCCTGAGAAGGTTTGGCTCAAGCCCAGACAGTGATACAAGAAATCTTTAATTTTGGTATCACTGTAAGATAAAATACTTTGGGTCAAGGCCATTCTGATGGAATTGATGTTCAGAGGCTACTTTTGCTTCTGAAAACGTCTTTTGGTGTCCTGGACGTGGCAGGGGGATGTGATTAGTGCAAGTGGTAGCTATATATAAGTTCATGTCTGCCTGGATGTGCAAGAGCCAGATGTGGAAGCGCCTTTGAGGACTAAAGCAGTGAGGAGACACCGAGGCTGCAGGGGCTGCAGGTGCCTGTTTCTGTATGGATCAGACTTAGCATATGAGGTGAAATGAGCTCAAGTGAGTTACGAGACCTCAATTTGCTTTGTGGCCGTCATGGGAACATTGCAGAAGTCATGCCACCCTCCTCTACCTTGGTTTCATTTCTGCAAAACATTTACATCAGTGTTGTTTTTCTGCAGCCCAGTAGCTTCCCTGGCTAAAATACTTGTCTTTTCCCTTTACCCAGATTAACTACTGTAAAAGCTGCTTTTCTTTGTGCTTCAGCTCCTCATACAACACTCAGCTAATTCCCAACACAAGGCGGCTGCTTTGCCAGGCTTGTTGTCCCCATACCAACTTTAGCACCCAAAGGAGCAACCTGACCCCTGCCACCCACCACACACAGCTATCGTTTTGGGTGCTGCAGCAGGCCTGTACCTGTGTATTGTCCGAAACAAGTGGAATTCAGGAAAAAAAACCCAGCCCCTGATGGATCACGGCTTTTGTTGCCAGTGTTTTTCTAGATCACGATTCTCTTTGTGTGGGTCAACGGGCCTGTTGCGTTACTGCTTTCCAATTGCTTTTAGCTGCTGAATGAGCAGCTTACTTCAAACACATACGAGGGCATATCATGGGAGGAAATTATTTTCTTTCACTGCCCTGTGTTTTGTGATGAGCCGTTGTTGCTGATTCATTATACAGTTGGAGATTTGTTTGGTTTGTTTATTTTATTTAGGCTCATTTTAAAGCTGTTCCACGATGAGGAGGGGTTGAATGATGGAAAATTCTTGCAGGTTGCAGGATCCCACAGAACAGTGTCTGTAGCTGTTTTTCTGTGTCCAGTTCTTTCAGTTTTTCAGGGTGTCCCCAAAAGTTACAGTGTTCCAGGCCCCTGCATTATTAAGCCTTGTTTTAGACTCATTTCCTATAATTCGGATCATTTTCATATTCTGTTCTTCTCTGACTCTGCAATAAAGAATGGAATTTTTTGCTTGCTTTACTAAGCTTCTCTTGAATTGAGATGTGATAACTTCAGATTTTATGTATTCCTTTAATACCTCTAAATCAGAATTCCCCAGGTTAGCTCTATATTCGGTTCTAGGTCTGGATCTTGCATTGAGGTTCCAAACTAATCTCCTGTTTCCTCTACATTAGCCCTCAGTCACCGAGCTCCAAGGTAGAGCCGAGATGATTTGGTCGGAGCGCGCATTGCTCCGACTCGTGCTTCAGCACTGGCAAGGGAGCTTTTCCTAATTAGCCCCCAGGCATCTCTTCCACACTATGTGCCAAGGATTTGGGAAGAAGTAAGCCAGATCCAGAATCTCGGAGAGTGCTGCAATTAGTAGTAACCAAATTGTGCCCCCCTGTCAGAAGCAGAGTTTTTGTGCTAATGTTTGGCTGTTTGATAGAAATGTGAATTTATGGTGCTTCTCTATATTGATACTTTTCAAGAACCACCAGTACAGATTCCTATTGCACAATAATACAAAAGTATCTTGGTTTTGGAGAGAATTATCTTTCAAATAGGAGAAAATAGTTAATTCATCAAAGCTTACTCAGGTACTTCAGTGAATTGCTCTCTACACAAACAAACACAAAATACTGAGAAATTTACTTGCCAAATACCAGTTTCTCAATTATCCTGTTAACTTGGACATTTCAGTGAGCTTTTATGGCTGATGTTTGGAGCATGCACTTCAAATGGCAATCTGTAAATTGCAGTTGTTAAAACTAACAGTCCTCTCTGACAACCAGCAAAATGGGACCTGCTCTGTTCCCTTGCCTGGATCACACGGGAGCGCAGAATAAACCAAAAAGCTGCCAGAGAAACTTTGGAGATCCAGCCCTGCCCTGGGTGCAGTGATTAAGAAATGGGATGCCCATCTACCAGATGAAGGGTATTGCCCCCAGAAGGTGCATGATGTGAATTATAATGGATTAATCATGCTGGCAAAGCAGTCCTTGTTAATAGTCTGCCTAAGAAACTCTAAAGAGTAAAAATAGATAGAAATAGTGTAAAAGACCGGAGAGATTGTAGATTGATATCCTCGAATGACATCTGGGTCCCCAGCAGAAGCACCACATAGGAAACAGTGTAACACTTGCATTACTTTTGATTTTCCAGTTGTACTGAATAGATAAACCCTTCGGATAACCTGAGCAATAGGTGTAAATGAACGTCTTCCTTAGAACTGACCTTTAGACCAAGGAGGTGCAGATGAGTTTTTATATCTATATTTTTAAGTTTTATAAAGGAAAGAAAGAGTATGGGAAAGTACTTTTGTTTATAAGAGTGCCCCAAGAGGGATTAGCTCCACAGGGTTGCTGAGCATGAAAAGATCATGGCAATGAGGCAAATGGTGGTAAAGTGACTCAACTGAGTTGTTACATGAGCTGGAGTAACAAGGGCTGGAGAAAGACAAACTCCAATGTCGCTCGTGAGGAAAACAAGGCTGGGTTTGGTATAATTGTTGATGAACAAAGCTTGAGAAGAAGTTGAAAGAAGTAGAAGGAAAATGATTTTGACAGCAGCATCAGGCAAGACTGAAGGAGCAAGGATGTTGAGTTTACTGTTTTGATTTGAGAGAAAAAACAGTGTATTTGCAGTATAATATTCTGTTATGTCTGGACTACATTCATTGCAGCAGCTGAATGCCAGGGCAGAAGGAACATAGGGCTTATAGAATAAGGTTGGACACTGTCTTAAAAGGAGGAGGAGGAGGAGGAGGAGGAGGAGGAGGAGGAGGAGGTGTAAATCTCTTGGAAGACTTCTAGGAACCACAAATCATGCCCCATTTCCAGCATATGATGTTTGATTTGTTTAGTCTAAATGCAGGAGTGAGGTGACAATAGCAACAAAATAGAGTGGATGGTCAGAGGAAGAGGCAGGAGTGAGAAGGTGTGTGAAGGGTGTGTGATGAGCACAAATTAAAAAAAAAACAGGCACTGAGAAAAGACAGCACACAAGCATTTCAGAAGCAACAGAACAGTAAAAGGTGAAGAGGTGCTAGATAAATTACTATGGCTTAACTAGGTAAGATTTCATATAAGGGCAAGAAAAATAAGATGAATCATTTAAGCTTTTATGGTGGATAATAGGATAAATTGAAAATAGAGGAAAATCAGTCTGAGCATCAAGTTGAAATTGCACTAAGTGTTTTAAGGAGATCTTAGAAAAATACCCAAGTGCAAGCTTTGGAAGTTGCATCACTGGAGCTTTGCAAAGTAACCCAACTTATACACAGAAATTTTGAGAATTCATCCTCTACTGAGGTGGAAAGTAGATAATAACTGTGATTTCTCAGGAACTTTTAGAAGGAATCAGTGATTTTTTTTGAGCATTTGGTGTTGAAAATGTAAATTATTTTGCTTGCAGTTAAGAGTCGCAAGGACTGCTTGCTTGCAGCTTGGATATGTGTGCATCTTGGAATCTTATTTTCATTGCAGATATTTACACTTATAAACTCAGAGCTTGCTTTCCATTTTCTCATTTAAGAAAATATTTAGAGACAGTCACGTTTCCTTCCTTTGCAGATGGCTCTCAAAAAGACTACCTAGTCCTGTTACACCCGCTTTCATTTTCTGTAGGGATATTTAGCTCATGTGTGGCTAAGCCTCGCTGTATATCTGTGTAAATAATCACATAAACTAATACAGTAATTTTGACAGATAAAAGAACATTGATGATGCAGATATATCCCCAAATTGTGAAACTCTGTAATGGTTTCTCTGGGAATAGCTGGGAAACAGAAAAAAATGTTTATTTTGTGTTTGTATTCTCTTAGCAAATGCTTTCGTACAATAACATCAGATCAGAACCTGTTTCTTTTTTTATACTGAAGGTATTGTGTGTTCCATGTATTGGAAAGGCACACTGAGATGCCAGCATAAAATCAAATTTTGTCGCGTTCCCGCAATGCAACTTGATCTACTTTCTGTGAAAGTTTTATACATTCATCCTATCTCGGGATGAAGCAGCTCTCATACTCTCTACAGCACCAACAGCTTTGGAGATGCAAGAAGAGTTTATAAAGGCCTGGTCCTCTATAAAGACTTGCAAATTGTAGAGTGTCTCTTGAGCGTTCCTGATTGCTCTTTATTCCCTTTTAAATCAATAGAAGTCACAAATGAATATTATGTATGTGATGTTAAATAAGATACAAAATGTGACTATAATTAAGGACAGATTATGGCCTGCATTCAGCTCAGTTAATTTGGTGCTAAATGCCTCTATCAGAGACAAAACTTCATTCATCAAGTTACTTGCAAATAGCTGCATGTAACCCACGCTTCCAATAGTGCTGCAAATAAAGTCATGGAATTTCAATAAATAATTCAGCCCTGGATCTGATTTCAGGTTCAGCATTAACTTTCAGCACCTGGCTGCTGTTATTATTTGCTAGTCTGATACGCTGCTTAGAGGCATGGAAATTTGGCTGCAGTTCATCTGTATTTGCAGAATATACTATATGACCAGATTACTGTCTCAGACTCAGTGATTTTTAACAGACATTTGAAATCCAGATGTGCACAGATTTGTTTTTTACAGGAGCACTTACTTACTTGCAGGATTCCAGAACTACATGGAGATCAAGAGATCTCTGCATAGAGATGACTCCTATACTTGCATCCGATCTCCTCTAGAAAGAGTAATAACATTACTGTAATTTGCATGGCCCATTGATTTTCTAGAGTTTTCCTATGGGAATGATTTTTTTTTTTCACATATCTGAACAGCTCTCAGGATACAGAAACATCTGTATTTGAAGTATTATTATTGGTGCTCTTTGAGTAGCTAAAACAGATTCCTAAACAGTTTTCTCTAGAGCCCCTACAATCACCTGTGGTTAGGTACTGGACAGAAATCAATGAATCCAAAATATGTTTCTGCTCTCATTGAAGTCTATGAAAGATTTGTTTCTATTGGGTATTGGCAGAAGATTGACTTTCATGGGAGCAGAATTAGATGAAGTTTGTTATAGGATAGCCTACTAACAGCTGTAGTGCCAAAAGTGGAATATGGCCCTATAGACATAGCCTTCAGAGATCTAAGAGCTACTCTGTATGTGCCCAGCATGAGCAGCTACCTAATATCAATATATTACTGCATATGTTTCTCTCTCTCCTAAAATACTTTATGTTTTTTCCTTTTTTCCTTTATTTGTTCAAAGTGCTTACGTCTCCTGATGTGAAATACTGTGGTAGCCAAGGTAACCAAGCAATAGCTGGTGCTTGAGCATCTCCTTTGACCTTTATTAAGATTGTGATTATTTTCTGGCTGCCGCTGTGGCCTGACTCGCTGTGATTAAGGTCAATCAATCAATCAATCAAAGTCAATCACAAAAAAATCAATGCAACTAATAGAAAAGAAAAAACTCACTGATAAGTAATGGGTAAATTAGCTACATTTAGCAAAATCCTTCAGTTTGGCCGTTTGCAGTCGATTTGCAGTCAAAAGCCCAAATTTCGCCCTGCAATGCAAACACTCACCACTAGAGGGGATTTTACTACCACTCTATGTCTAGTATATGTTTAACCTGTAAACCCTTTTAAAACATATGTTCCAGTTCAACCACAAGATGTTGGCTGCAGGCTGAGTGAAATCTATGGTTTAGATTATACAAAAGGTCAGGAAAGATTATTGTAATTGTCCCTTCTGGCCATTAAAACTTAGGAGTGAATTCTGGTCCTGTCAAAATCCCTGGCAAAATTCCCACTGACTTCACCAGGGCCAAAATTGACCCTATGAAGGTCAGAGGAAAGCAGAAGTGTTGCCACCATGAGTCTAGTGGTGAGAGCAAGGAGAACTTTGCAGCCAAGGAGTCACTAACATGTAGTTTTGAAGGTTTGAGGTTTGAAAAAGCATCCTATACAATCTTTCTGCTCTGCGGCAGGATTAAGTAAGTCGAGACCAGTTTTAACATTTTTTTTTTGATTTCTTCAAAGCCTCCAGTAATGTAGATTGTGCAACCTCCTTAGAAAGCCTGCTTTGTGTTTTATTATTCATTTAATTACACTAGGTTTTTTTTCCCCCTAATATTTTATTGCTGCAAATTAAGTAAAATACATGTTTTCCTCTGTGGGCATGAACAATGGATCATCATGTTCTTCCTAACAGGCTTCTACGTGCTTGAGGACTATTATGTTGTCGGATACTCCTAGTAGTACATCTCATGCAACGCATTATCTTGTTGCTGTCGTTTGTAGAAGCGTACATGGATGATTCATGTTGTTTGTAATGCGTGTACAATCTTCCTTCTCTTCACTCTTGTAGTGTCACCAGTTATTCCTCATTGTATACTTTTTGTACACATTTTGTTCTTCTTGCATTTTATTCCATGCAATTTTCTTTACTGAATACCATTTGAGTAATTTCAGACATTTCTTCGCCAATTTGAGAGATGTCTACCAATACCAATAACATCTCCTTGCTTGTTGTTCCCAGAAAATTTTGTAGGGATCTTTTTGTTCTATCTTTCATTTTGTTAGTATAAACGTTATATATATATAACTCATCTGGCAAAGCTCTACTTGTGTATGCCTAGACTTACAGAAAAGTTTACTATTACTATAACTTAAGTATTCTTTCAAACATTCATACAAGCACTTTACTGAGTTTTCATGCGACTTCCCTACTTTGCTTAGGAAAAGCTGATCTGGAACATATATTAATAACCTTACCAAGTCAATATCTGAATATCTACTACTTCCTTCTTATGCATGATGGTGGATACCCTGTCAAAGAACAAAGTTAAATTGGCTTAATTTATAAGTCTGTACTGTCTTTTTGTATAATCTTACTCTACATGTGACTGTGAACTTACTGTCTAATCCCTTCTTCCACTTTCTTTCTACATGTTAACATTAAGCTGATCTATTGGGATATTTCAAGTTGCACAGAATCACACCCAGAGCATGTGGTACAGGGTGGCATCCAGGCGGGTTTGGTTCTCTGGGCAGCGTGTTTCAGGGCTCTGTCACCCTCACAGCAAAGAAGTTCTTCCTCACATGGACGTGGAACTTCCTGTGTTTCAACTTGCATCCCTTGTCCTATCACTGGCCACCACCGAGGAGAGTTTGGCCCCCACCTCCCTGTATGCTCCCCTCAGCTACTTATACATGTTGATCAGGTCCCCTCTCAGTCTTCTCTTCTCCAGGCTAAACAGACCCAGCTTGCTTAATCTTTCCTCTTCATACGGTAGATGCTCCACTCCCTTAATTGTCTTCGTTGCTCTACACTGGACCCTCTCTGGGAGGGGGAGCCCAGAACTGCCCACAGTACTTCAGGTGCTGCTTCACCTGAGCTGAGCAGAGGAGGATCACCTTCCTCAATCTGCTGGCAATGCTCCTCCTGGAGCAGCCAGGAACCCATTGGTCTTCTTGGCCACGAGGGCACATTGCTGCCTCATGGTTAACTTGTTGCCTACCAGGACTCCCAAATCCCTCTCCGTGGAGCTGCTTTCCAGCAGGTCAACCCCTAATCTGTACTAGTGCCTGGGGTTATTGCTGCCCAGGTGCAGGACCTGCACTTGTCTTTGTTGAACCGCAAGAGATTCCTCTCTGCCCAACTCTCCGTCCTGTCCAGGTCCCTCTGGATGGCAGCACAGCCCTCTGGAGTGTCAGCCACTCCACCCAGTTTGGTATCGTACACAAACTTGCTCAGGGTGCCCTCTGTGCCCTTGTTCAGGTCATTGATGAACAAGTAGTACAGTCTAAAGCCCAATACTGATCCCTGGTGGACACCTCTTCAAACAGGCCTCCAGCTAGACTCGGCCCTGGTTATCGTGACCCTCTGAGCTCTGCCATCCAGAGACAGAGCAATCAACACAAAAGGAACAGTTGTTTTTAAAAGTCTTGGTAAGAAATTGCCTGCTTTCCTATTTCTTGGCTTGTTTCCCCCTAATCATCCGGTCAGTGGTCTAGCAGGATGCTGTGAGCATGGAAAGCCTTAAGAGCACTGAGTCCAAGGTCAAAATGTGCAGCTGTGCCAGGATTCACAGGGCTACTGGCTTTCCTGTAGCCCAGTGGAGTAAAATTGCCTTGCAAGATTCAGTTACTGAGACTATTTCAGCTTCTCTTCCCTGCACAGAAACCCACAGCTCCTGAATAAAGCTGTGAATGGTTTTTTATTGCAATTTAGAGCAAAATCCTGAAATGCTTCATAAATTACTTACTGAGCTGTTCAGATCCTTTACGGATGCTAATTTCATGGCATTACGTACAGAGAGTGCATTGGACTGAGATGCAGAGAGTCCTAGTTTTTCAGAATTAGAAGCACCTTTTCAGTGGTTCTGCTTTCGGACCAACAGAACTTATCTGTATAGGTTCATTGCATTCATGAAAATATTTATGAGAAGAAGCTAACTTATATGACCGCTTCCTTTCTGCCGATGCTGCACCTGAATGTAGAAAACTGGAAAATAATGATTCATTAAACAACAAGAAAGTATTTGTCATGTCTTCACTACCAATGCTCATTTCCAACCTGCAGTTCCATCTCTTGGAAATCCTAAATGATTCAGGAGTACAAATTCTTCCCTCTCAAAATTATGCAGATCCAAGAAATGCTGCTGCGGCTCTGTGGAGATCCTCAGCTCTGCTGACATGCTGCACAGTGCAAGAGTCCAGCTTTCCTCAAACTGGCCAGCATTGCAGACCAAGTTAAGCTTATGTACATCTGTAATATATGGCTGTATGTATGCCAAGACTTGAACATTTTGGCTGGCTTTTGGGGAGCTGGCTAAAGAATTGCACCATTTCCTTTTTGTTTTGTTACTACCCTGACTCTCTTTCTGGCAAATATTCTGGTTTTGTTTGACATATATGCACATGGTCCATTCCTCTGTGTGTGTGTGCTTATGAATGTAGTTTGACTTTATCTTGTCCTTCCTTGGAAGACTGCTGCTAAGAATTTCTCCTAGCAAAATAAAATCCCAGAAAAAGTCCAGTGAAGTTAAATTGCTATACAGTAAATTTATTATTGTTGTTATAGGCCCCCTTTCAGGAAAGTACTTAAGTGTGTGCTTAAGTCCCATGGAAATCATCAGGACTTAAGAACATGCTTAAAGTCAAGCGTATACTTCCTCTGAATTGGGATGTATTTCAGCACATGCTTAAATGCTTTCCTGAACCAGAGCCACAGTCAACAAGAATGTTCTGTGATACACAGGACTTGTGCTACAAGATTTACTTCTTACTTGAGACCTACCAGGGCTGCTTTATGAATATATGCTTCTTAACTTGCCTCTCTGTTGGTGGCACTCCAAATAGCTTACTGGCTTTTACATTTGGACAAGAAGTTGTGAAAGAAAATAGACTAGAAATTGGAAAAAAAATTATCCCTACTAAAGCAATACCTTGGCATGCCTGGTCTCATGTTGCAGCCAATGATTTTTTCCCTACAATGGAGATTTGTGCTATTGTGTGTGTGGTATAATTACTAAGACAGATTTTTTTTTTTAATGGCACAATAAATAGGATATTTCCTGGCCTGCCCTACATTTTGAATGGGATTTTCACTTCCCCTTTGGGTTCTGAGCGTAAGGAGAGTAAGTGTCAAAAGGCAGGCTCTTTCCCAATTATAAAACAGACCAAAACCATGTGTAACGTGAATCTAGATTTTGATTGTAGGAATGGTGAAATCAAATCTCTCCTTAATCCCATAGTGGAATTAGATTGAACATTTAGATGAATTAGGCTGCCTGCTTTTGCTAACTTGTTAAAATCCCTTTGAAAAATAAAAAATGTTGGAGTGTCATTGAAAATATCTGCATACTTTACCATAGTATCCAAGAAAACATTGGACTCTTGTGCAGAATGTTCTCAATACAATGAAAAATGAATAGAGGAGCATAACAGATAAAAACAAATACATCCTGATCCTTCAGAAAAAAAAATAACAGCACTTTCCAACATGCAGTTTTTTCCAGCACTTCAATTCTTTAGCTAGATGCTTAGTCATTTTTGTTATCACTATTAATAACAGTATTTTTCTTGAAAACTGCTGTATTTGGGAAAAAATGGAAATAAAGTTTGCTTCTGCCCTTTTTCTCCTCCCTATAGTTAGCTGAAATTTTATACAATTGACTTAATCCGTTGCAGTCACTGTGCATTTACCAGCTGGAGTATTTTCAGAACAAGTTTATTTCAGTCATTTCTTTTGTAGAAAAATAGTAGTTTAAACCTAAGAAGTGCTCCCTATTCACATCGTTGAGCTATGCTGAACAGGAGATCTTGGTATTACAGCTACTTTGCTAAAAATATTTGGTTCAAGCTCATAAAATCACCAAGATTTTTTTTTCTAAAACCTCATTAGTGTTTTTTCTCTTTCTTGATAATGTGTCAGTGCATTCCCCTCTTGTGCACACAAATATCTTTAAAGCTTAATTAATTCATTAAAAATAGCTGACGTGTTTTAGGAGGAGTGTCTTACAAACATCTTATTCATTTTTGTCATTACTCAGTGAGACACAAGCAGCTGGTGCGGTGCTGGAGTTTTCCTAACACCAAGGTCCAGGGCAAGACCTTGTGTCATTTGGGGCGTCTAAAGGCTAACTTGAAATACATTAGGTATCTTTTTTTAGTAGCTAAATTAATTAAGTATAAGGTCATGTGAAGCAAAGGGAGTGGAAAGTGATATTTCCACAACTGAGCAAAATCATATTCCAGAAATTCTGTGTCCTCAAACTCCAAATGCTTTTCGGTTTTGAGGGCTCAGATTCATTCACCTCTCCTAAAATCGAATTCATCAGATTCAATTTAAAGTGAAATGTCTTTTGGAAGTGCATCCCTTCCTTGACTTGCACAGGGACCTCAGATGATCAGGCTGCTCAGTTAAATTCCTAGAGTTACGTGGGCTGAATGCTGACTAAAGAGCATTCGGCCCCCAGCAAATCCTTGCATCTCTTTTGCTTTTCTGCAGTCAGTATGTGAGTTGATCTTCTGGGGAGGTCTCTCTCCATAAGAAGCAATAGTGATTGCTCTCTGCAGGGAGAAGGAGGCTCTGTAGCCCGTTGTGAGTTATCGTGCATGTTTTAAATCTCTGCGTCTTTGAACCTACAGCCCCAAAACCCTCACATCTACCCCCAGCTGCAATCATTAAAACACCTAGCATTAAAAAAAAAACAGCATTGCTGCCCAAGAGAATGTATATATTATCAGCTTGGTCTTTTCTTGTCAGTGGTGTTGTGCTTCTGCATGAGAAACCACATTCATCTGTGAACAGCGCCAGACATGGGTGGTGTTTGTCCAATTTGTCAGTTATTTGTCCTTTCTTTTTCCGTCCACATTTTGAGTTCATAATTTTGATGATGGTATTATTTAATTCCCACGTTTCCAAGCCTTTTACCTTGGACAGATACATAATAGGCTTTTATTTAATCACACCGGGAGTGCTTTAAGCAAGCTGTTTTTCTTTGAAGGAAAAAGTGACTAAACATGGGAAGTTCTCCATTCTCCTTCGTCTCCTCCTGGTAGTTAATAGACTTTACAAATGGTCTCATGATACTTTGATAAGCCTTTGAAGTTATTACCTACTAAGGTTTGGCTCTATCTATCTGAGTACTGGGCATTGAATTACTGACTGTTATTATCAGCAAATGGGAAAGGACTCACAAACTCAACAGAGCCTGGCCTCTGATTTCTGCAGAAAGAGACGAGTTTAATGGATAAAAATTGGGTTGCCAGGGAGATTTTTGATTCTATTCCCCTGTCTGTCACCAGTTTGCTGTGTGATTTGTGGTGCAGTTTTCAGCTATGCCAGTCAATGAGATGAAAACCCATGAGTCAGACTCCACCCAGATCATGAGCTTGGCTTCCAGATCCATGAGCTTTCACAAAGGACCATATCATATTTTTTTCTGTAGTTTATCTTTCATTTCTGGAATTTCCTTTCATTCCCTCATGCATTCCCAGTGTGCCTAGCAATTAATGTTTTCCACTTTTGAAAGGCAAGGAAGGGTAGCTTTGAACCTTCGGTGCTGCTGAAGATCTCTTCTGTTTTAACAATTTTATTTTTGATTTCCAAATGATTCCTATTTCTTGTAGACACCACATCTTTCTCCTGTCCCCAGTGAATTCTACTTTCTTAGTCTCTGAGACCTCTGTGGGTTATTATGAGACAACACCAAGCAGGACCCCTCCTTTGTAAGATGTGGCAAACTAATGTTTTATATTCACCTTGAAGCGAGTCAGGTGAGGCATGATTCAGACTCAATGGAAGTATAAGGCAAAGTAAATCTAGAACACGTCTGATTAGAATGAAACCTCTTATCTGACTCTTCTGTCCTCTAATTCAGTGGTCAGTCTGTTTTTCTGCAAATTTTAGGTTTGTTATACATTGCTTGTACACTCAGTCAACTCTAGTATGAAGGTTATGATTATGATGGTAATAAAGCAAAGGGAAATTTGATGTCATATCACAGTATTCTCTTCCAGTATTTGCTTCTTTTTAGGAAGACTAAGAAGTTAAAAGGTCTTGGCAGTGGTTTAATAAGCCAAATCCAAATCAACAAATGTAATTTCACAGTAATTGCTCTATGCAACACTATGGTGGCTGGTTTTCCATGCAAACACTGTCATTGTTTTGCCATGAAATTTGCAGAACAGAACTAACTACCCAGTTAATGAAGTAGTGCAAAACTTGGCTACTCACACCCCAGGCATCTGAGAAAAGGCATAATTTCCTGCTTGTTTTTGTACCTTACCACTCTTTAATCATACTGTTTGTGGGGTTTTGCCAAAGCCAGGTATATAGCACATGCATAATTTCAAGTAGAAGCGCAAGTAAACTACTCCCAGGTTCAAATGTCTCCAGAGACTCTTTGAATCTAAATTTGAACCTAGAGAAAAGCCCTATGTAGCCCTAAACTTTGGGATACAATAGGATATCTCTTAAATCTTTTTGCTAAATATATCATGCGGAAGGCCTGAATTTGCAGCACTGGACACATCTCAAAATGTTTCTACTTGCACTGTGGATGTTTCACAGAGCTCGGGTAGTTAGAAGTTACTTCTTCTTTAGGGCTTAGAAGTGCTACCTCATAGCTTCAATATCAAGAAGACAAAATTTATGACAGCAGAGCAATAAAATATTTTCTACAAAAGAAAATAACATGTATTTACTTAGTTCTTTCATCAGCCATTTTCAGACAAGCACTGTGTGCATAAAATACAATTATGCAACCCATATGGGTCAACAAAGGAAGGTTGGTTGCTTCACCAGGCCTGTAAAAATCTTCTAAAAACAATAGTACCACAAATTAAAATGGAAATCTATCAAAACCATTATCATCCTGAAAGCTTTGGCCACAAGCATAATTATTGTACAAGGATGTTGTCCTTGGACATGGCTTTGGCTCAGTTTATCCGGGGTTATTTGTATCCCTCCATGGCTCAAAGTCAGAATTTGCATGGCTAAGGACCATAAATTTTTACAGGAAAAAAACAAGCAGTTTCCTCAATGCTAACACCAGCAATTTTTTTTTTATTGTTTTGCAGTGGTTTATAAGCAACTCATTAGATACAGGAGATAGTAACAGACTGAATATTGTACCTGAAATTTACCTTGAACTTTGGAAGAGGTTAGGTTCAGATTTCTATCTGGATTTGTCTGTTGTTTTGTCTGATGTGAACAAGGAGTCCTAGTTCAAATATCTTTGAATATTAGGATTGCTTGTGTTTAAATCTAGTTTTGGAAATCCCCGTTTTGGACCTGTTTTAGTAGAATGGGGAAGGACATATCAACAGAACTGATAAAAGCTGTATTTCATAGACTCAAATGGAGCAGAAAGCCTATTTTCTAACACAGCCATTAAGCAAGCAGTCTTCCAGGAATGACAGATGTTGAAAGCATATACATTGCTCCTGAGTGTAGTTAAAAATAAGCTAGAGATGTATTTACTTTAGCCAGAACTGGCCTTTTGGGAAGCACTGTGTTTTTTTCTTAAGGTTCTGAGAACTAAGTCTTGGAGTAATTCCTTTCTTTAGTTGGTGATAAACTGTATCAAGTAATAGGTTCTGTAAGGATTTTTGTTTCAACATCCACTTTTCCTTCTTGAGATATAAGTAACTAATATACATTGTACTAATGTATATTAACTAATGTACTCTGTTCTTTTTCCTCTCTTTCTCTCTTTCAGGCTGGTATAGATGGAGAAAGCATTGGGAATTGTCCATTTTCCCAGCGTCTTTTCATGATCCTCTGGCTCAAAGGAGTTGTGTTCAACGTCACTACTGTTGACCTGAAAAGGTATAAATTATTCAGTTTAGTTGAAAATAGTTACATGATCTGGTGTTTGTCCTGAAGAAGGCCCGCACCAAGTCCAATGAGCTTTATATCTGGCTCAGTGAGTCTGTGTTACACAAGAAAATACTCAGGATTCAGGTTTAGGGTTTGGGATTTTTTTTCCATTGTGGAATCTTTTGATATTAAATAGGATTCTGGGGTTTTTTCGAACTATTCTGACCACAGACAGCTGTAGAAGGAGAAGGGCAAACAACGAATTTTTGTAGGAACTAGAAATGTCTGTGTGACTACATGATCATAAAGATTAGTGATTTCATGAACTTTATCTCTGCAGAAAGCCAGCTGATCTACACAATCTGGCTCCTGGGACCCACCCACCTTTCTTGACTTTTAATGGAGAGGTCAAGACAGATGTTAACAAGATTGAGGAATTCTTGGAAGAGACTCTTGCACCTCCAAAGTAAGAACTTGGGATTTTTTCTTTTCGGTAGATATTCCATTTCCTAGGAATGAATGATGTCCTAGAAGGAGTTCTCAAAAAACACTCCCTCCCACAATCTTTACTTACAGGAGTAGTGTTTAATTATGAAACTTGCTGGCTCCAGTGAGATGACTTCCTTCTGTGAAAGTTACTTGGATGACTAATAGCTGCAGAATGGTGTCTCTGTTCACACTTCAGGGTACCCTTGTATGTAGAATTAAGGAGATACTAGATATCTAGTAAATACTAGAAATACTAGAAAATTTTCATATGGGTCTGGTGCACTTTTTGTTTACAGAAAGTGCTAAAAATAACTTGGCCACACAAAATAAAAAATAATTTTATTAAAAATAAAAATAATTGCCACACAAAAGTATGCCAGGAAAAATGTTTCACAGTGAAAAACTTAAGGTTTCTGAACTGCGTGGATTATCAAAAAGGTTGTGAGGGGAAATGATTACAAAGCTAAGGAACTCTGGAGGCAGAAAAGTGATTGCTATTCTAGTCAAGAAATGCCAAGAGCCCGTGATTGGGAATTACAACCAAACTGGTTCAGATTCAATATAAGGTACAGATTTTTCAATATGATGTTTAACCATGGGAACGAAGTACTAAGGAAAGCGTTGAATTCATCAGATATGCCTAAGTTAGTCAAAGATTTTGGACATTAGAGAAGGATGATGGAAAAAAAAAAAAGGCTTATGTTTTGGACCCTAAAAATTACGAATCAGTGAAAGCTGGCTAGGTGCCATATAGAGTGTTTTTACCTCCAACTGGATCAGCAGCTATTGGCCAGTCCTGAGGCAGGAGATCAGATATTTAAGTTTTATATACCCTGGTCCAAGAATCACTGAAATCAATAGGAGTGGTTGGTTTACATTGGTCTTTCAAATCTTTATATTCCTTTGCACCAGATGTCTTTAAAAAACAGCAGTTTAGAGATTCAAAATTTTGTATTCTACCACTTTGGTAATACTAACACTCCTTGCTATTACATTCTGGAATACATTTTGGGAATAGGGAATTAGACACAACTGCCATTCATAACAGAAAGAGTTGGCTGCCAACCTACCCTTCATCTTTATTGGAAATATACATTTCCTTCTAATTTAGAGCCACTGTATCCTGGTCACATAAAGCACCAGTGCAATTACCTTTGTCATAAAATCATCACTGTGTGACTATCCAAATGCCTTCCTTGCCAGACAAAGATACTCTTAAGAGGGTCTTGCCAAGATGCTTTTTTGAGATGAATGATGATGTTAATTGCAGCTTGTTGCAGAGGATTTTTTTCTTCCATCTTGTAAATTGTATTTGTAATCACCACTATGTTCCTAGTTAAAATAAGATGTTACTTTCCACACTTTCCCCTCTTTAAAGGTATCCCAAGCTGGCTGCCAAGCACCGGGAATCAAACACTGCTGGAATAGATATCTTCTCCAAATTTTCTGCATATATAAAAAATACCAAGCAGCAGGATAATGCTGGTAAGTAGGATCATTACAAAATGTACCAGGGTGTTCCTGTGGTTAGAAGTTGAACAGTTTTGCCATTCTACAGTCATTTTATTGTAAACTGTATTCAAATGACATCAATCAGTGCTGCTAGTCAGCTTGGCACAGTGAGTTCAGTTCGGGCTTAATTCACATCTCTGTAGTCTCATTAACTACAACTACTAGTAAATAAAATAGCCCACAGGCTCTTCAGCAGTGCTGTTACCGTCAGTCATGACGTGGCTCCTGTTCATGCAGCTAAACTTCCTCAACAAAACAGGGTCTCCTGGAAATGGGTTATGGACCAAGCTACCTCCTGTACTCAGCACTGTTTAGAGGACCGCTCGTTGACCAGACCCAAAAATGTGCTAGGGAAAGTAATGCTCTGATGCTGTGTAATTTGCTAGATAGAGCCACTAGCAGCAGAATCTTACCCAAGTTATTATCTTGTGGTTATTTTAAGCCAGTTTGCCATATAACCAGTTTGCTCATATAAACTGAGATAGAGCAAAACATTAAAAACAAAATGATTAAATGAAAGAAGCAATTCATTTTTGCTTTAAGAAATATAATTGCACTCTATAAGCTCCTGACTTTCTTATGTGGTTATTTGTAAAAACAACACTTCTAGAACCTGCATGATATGCATGTTTGCAGGCATATACTACCGTCTTAAAGGAACTGCTTTTCTTCTACGCTTTTCTCCAGGTATGCCTAAGAGAGGTAAAACTTCTGCTAGTTTAAGCCACTGTTACTTCATGAAAGCTAATGGGTTAACACTGCATTTTTTTGAGATGATGTAGTAGAATATTTGCAGTTGTTCACTGATATACCTGTTACCTTGTAGTACTAGTTTTCACAGGCAGAGATAAGATATTGTCAAGTAGCATGCAATCACACTGGTTATTTTAAAGAAATTTGGGAGTGTTGCTCATGGCTATATTCTGCATTTCCTATACAAAGCAGCTCTCAATGCTCATAAATACAAAAAAATAATAAAAATGTGTTTCTCCTGAGTTTATATGTAAAGCATCATATCTTGTCTCCTGTCCACGGCTGACTCAATTCTTAGGATAAGAAGGAAAGCCACATTAGTGACTGGGACATCAGTTGCACATTATTAGACTAGAAAAACACTCATTAAAACCATGAAAGCAGGACAGCCAGCTCAGATTGTTATATCAAATATAATATTGCGTTAATTTCTTTTGGTTTAGAATAGGTCAGCATTGAATTTCAAGTCACTTAAATCACCAGTTATCAGCTTGTTTATATTACATTTCCTTAACTTGAAAGTCAAGGGAGTAAATTTGTTAATGTGCAGGAAATCAGGCTATGCGTTTACAACACCAACCTATCTGCAGCTGTGAGATCACCAAAGCACTGAATGGTTAAGGTTGGAAGGGACCTCTAGAGATCATCTAGTCCAACCCCTCTGCTCAAGTGGGGACATCTAAAGCATGTGGCACACGGTGGCATCCAGACGGGTTTTGAAGACCTCCAGAGAAGGAGACTCCACAGCCTCTCTGGGCAGCCTGTTCCAGGGCTCTGTCACCCTCACAGCAAAGAAGTTCTTCCTCACATGGACGTGGAACTGCCTGGGTTTCAATTTGTAACCATTACTCCCTGTCCTATCACTGGCCACCACCAAGAAGAGTTTGGTCCCCTCCTCCCTACACTCTCCCCTCAGCTACTTATACATATTGATTAGTTCCCTTCTCTAATCTTCTCCAGGCTAAACAGGCCCAGCTCACTTAGTCTTTCCTCATAAGATAGATGCTCCATGCCCTTAATCATCTTCATTGCTCATCACTGGACCCCCTCTAGGAGCTCCACGTCCATTTTGTCCTGGGGAGCCCAGAACTACCCCCAATACTCCAGGTGCGGCGTCATCAGAGCTGAGCAGAGGGGCGGGATCTCCTCCCTTGACCTGCTGGCAACGCTTCTCCTGGTGCAGCCAGGAGCCCATTGGCCTTCTTGGCCACGAGGCCACACTGCTGCCTCATGGTTAAGTCGTTGTCAACTAGGACTCCCAAATCCCTCTCCATGGAGCTGCTTTCCAGCAGCAGGTCAGCCCCTAATCTGTACTGGTGCCTGGGGTTATTGCTGCCCAGGTGCAGGACTTGCACTTGTCCTTGTTGAACCTCAAGAGGTTCCTGTCTGCCCAACTCTCCGTCCTGTCCAGGTCCCTCTGGATGGCAGCACAACCCTCTGAAGTGTTGGCCGCTCCACCCAGTTTGATATCGTCCGCAAGAGATGAGAATAAATGAGTGTGTGTGAGAATAAATGAGAAATTAAAGAGCTGGTGTCTCCCCTAGTGGAGCTGGTGGCTAGTCACGCCACATTTTGAAACTTGAAGTGATACTGTCTTTATGGAGGCTGTTTCCTCATAGTGTTTCATGTCCTCAGAGAGAGGGTGAGAAGCCACTGATAATGGATACTGTAGCTTAAAAGAATCTCAGTGTTATTTTTTTTTTTCCAAAAGTGGAAAAAAAGTCCCCGAAGAAAACTATGTCTATAATTTCTTGGTCTGGTGCCCGTATCACTTCTTGCGTGTAAAACGGACAGAAGGATACACATGTACATTTGTTTCTAAGATTAGCCCGCGATACCCTCTGCTGGCAAACATGTGAATATATAAAGCAATACACTTTACAATCAAAGCTGAAACATCCCCTTAACAAAACAGGTTTCCTTTTATCAAAACAATTTTCTGTTACAAACACAGCACTGTCAAAAGAGAAGTGTTTCATAGTAACCTATTGATTTTGACTTTTTATATGGAAAAATCTGTATTTTTTCTGGACGAGTTAAAATACTTAGGAGTAAAATGCTTTAGCTTTACAGAGAAAAACACTACTTTTTTTTTTTTTTTTTCTGGATTCAGGCAGTACTTCATTATCCACATGCCATTATGTTTTATGCCTGGCACAGGAGCAGGTGATAACCTTCTTGTGCAAGTCTGTATGGCAATATGCTATTGATCATGATTCATTTACTCACCAAAGGTATTTGGCATCTCGCCTGTCCTTCTTTAATAGTTCCCTGAATTTCTGATTCTTTTTTTCCATCTTTGTTTTGCTAACTTTTCTGTCTTATAATATAAAAACTTTGAAAGTTTTGGAACTGGCCGGCGAGGGCTGTAAGCCCAGAAGCAAACATACTCATGCCATATCAAAGTCCCACTACTTTTAAGCTTCTTGAAAGGGAAGGAATTGATTCCAGATTCTCAGGATGTGGCAAGCTGTGTTTAAAGAAAGTGTGTGCATTTATTATTTCAAGTCACTTCAATTACAACAGGCTTGATTCCTTCTACCCCCCATGTCACTCGATAATTTTATGACAGGCTTCTCCAAGGAGTGGTCTTCTTATCACAGGAGTAGTTCTCTGTCTTGCCTAGAGAGCACAGCTACATTAGTCAGTCCTCCAACCATTAGCACTGGGCTCCCTGGCTGTACTGGAGATGAGAAGTGTTAATTCACCCTGAGGCTAATACAGAAGCAGGAGTCCTTTGAAGAATTCACAGATAGCAGTCTTATAATTGATTGCCTGTGTGCTCTTGCTCAGGTTTAAATTGCTTAATTTTTCATAATTAATTTGAAAGCTTTTGGTTGAACGATTTTTTTTTATATATATATATAACTAAGAGACCTGTTCAGAACATAGGAAAGGAAGTCAGGACCTTGTAAGAGTTCCTCTTGTTGCTGTTGAGCTAATCACTCAGGCTTTAACAAGAGCAGTAACAATTTATCTATTCATTCCAGAAGCATGAAGTTTAATTAAGTGGAATACTGTGTACATATTCTGCATTACGATTATTATTTTTTCTCGCTTGTCTGTATACTGCAAGTGACGGGGACAACCTATAGCAACCAGCCATTAACAGTTCCTCCCAAAATTGTGAGTTCTTTGGCTCATAGAATGAGCCCTTTGATTACATTTATGAGTTTAAAAAGTTGTTCTTGAATTGAGTTCTTAGGGGGCACGAGCTCCAGTGTGGGTGGGCGCATTCATTAGTGGTACGGAAGGATATTTTACTGTACTGCTCCTCAGAAGGCTCTGAGCTGGGAGACCACCAACATGATTTCATTCATTGGAATTTCCAGCCGTCTGACCAGAGGATTCCACTTGTCTGGTTTGGATTTACATCAAGGAGCCAAAAATAAAAGAACATGTAAATCATTAATTTACATGTGATTAAATACCATTCACCTCCATCGGTAGCTGCATCACACTTTGTGGTTAAGCATGTGAGGTGGGAAATGCCTCTCTTTATGTGCTATGTGTGCAGTTATATAACAGATATGCACACACAGATACAGGCCTTGAATCTTAAGCTGACCTACATCAGTTTTATGCTGCTTTAACATCACTGGGTTTTATGGAGCTCTTCGGGCCAAGACCCACAGTATCGGCACGTGCACAGAGTAGGCACTGTGCTCTTTCTAGAAGCCATCACATGCCTCCTCAAATAAGCAGAAAAACACTTCAAAACCTATGTAGGAAACCTAGAATAGCAGTGACTTTGCAGTGCAGATCCTTCCTACATCTGAGTTAAGTTTCCTAATGCCTTGGGTCAGCCTGTGCCATCCTAATGAGCAAGGGTCTAGTCTGCTCTACAGAGGCTTGTAGACAGGGTGGAGCAAAGCATCTTTCTCCAAGGCACCTCTGTGCTTGTCACAGAGGGCAAGGCCAAGCATGTGCCATGAGTTGTCCTACATCATGATGATTTTACGTTTTCTCTGTCATGCAACCAAAGAAGACTAGAAATTTAATTTAGATTTAGAAATTTAGATTTAAAATCATTTTAGAGAAAAGGACTTGCTTCATGATGAGCTTGCTGGCTGCAGATGATTTCAGGATGACAAATCTTTAACTGCAGCATTTTGAAGTACAGGAAAGTATATTTTAGAGCATTTTAAGCAAGTTTTATGACTCCATCTGAGCTGAGTACAGTTGGGTGCACAGTAACTACAGTGCCTGGCAGCATTACAAAACCAGACGTAATATAAAAAATACCCACTCTTTAAAGCATATGTAAAATAGCTTTTCTGCAACATTTGTGGCCCATAAAATACCAAATACATGTTGGAGAGTGTGATATAAAGTTTTATTGCCATTCATTTGGGATGACCCGTATAACTCTCTCATGATATGTTAATAAAACTGTTCTCCACTCTGTCTCTTTATAAAAACACATACATAAAGACCCTTGAAATAGTACTGATAGCTATGTGCTAACTTGTTAAATAAAGCGATGTTTCATTTAGCATCCATTCTGGATCACTTTAACTGTTTTTAGCCCCAGTCAAAGTCTTATTCTGAAATGCTCAGAAACTTCAGTTTACAAAACAATTTTGCTTAAGAATAATTTTTTGAAAACTTTTCTCAAAATTATGGTGACAAGAGATCTAGCACACACAATGTTCTGTCCGGTACCAGTGACAGGTTTAAGGACTAATATTTTCTGACCTGCCAAAGCTTAAGAACGAAATTTATGTCATTAGAAGGAGGAGGTTTTCAGCTTTCTAAAATGATAACAAACCATAATCTGAACCTTGGAAATACGTACATTACTAGGGAAAGTTTCTGAAAGTTTTATCATTTACAGTTTTTCCTCCTTCCGAGACCTTTTAGCATTAAATTACTAAGAAAGGTATGTAGCTCTCCTGATAGAAATAGGTGAAAAATACTACCTAATAACAAAACAAAAACAGAACTGAGACTCTTTACAAATCCAGATGTGCTCAGACTGTAAGCTTTTGAAACTGTAATCTCTGGCTATGTATATCCCCCATTTAGAGCAATAGAGTCCAGGTCCTAATTAGCACTCTTAGATGCAGCCACTCTGGGAACAGTAAATATTTACTACGAATGTATTAGCAGACATAATTTTCTAACAAATTTAGGTATTTGGGTTTTTTGTAGCTTTGAGACCATTGCATGCCATGGAGGGAGAGAATGAAAGAATATAAGTATGTTTGTGTGTGTGTAATGTAAGGGCATGAGAGAGAGTATGCAAGTTCATGATATGCTTTAATTAAGACATATTGAGACCTTTGCAGACTCAGGGCCTATACAAGTACTCTAAGCCTAGACTGAGATACATGCAATAGGAACAGTAGTTGGCAGACAATTTTTTTTTTTTTTAGGAAGGAATTATTTCCCCTGTGTTTTTGAATATTCCTCCAAGTGCTGCTGGCTGAACGGGGATGCTTTGTTCTGCTTCCCAGCCGAGCTCCCTTGCTTGCACACAGGAGCAGTAGCACAGCTGGAAATGGATTAGAGCAATCTGGCGGCAGCAGTCCTGGGAGGAATTAAACGCCTTGCTCTTGGAATGGGAGGCCCCAATTACATTATTATTTAGAATTCAGTTTTAACTTCGTTGCTCTACTGTTTGCACTGGTGCGTATCTCCACTTATTTCAGTGTTCTTGGTGCATCTTAAATGTATTCCTTGCAGAAAAGATTTAGATGAAGTTATGTCCTTGCTCAGTAATGTGTCCAAATCTTATGCAAATATCTAAACACCCAACTAGTCTTTTTTTTATTATTATTTTCTCCCCAAGACAATTATTCACAAGGTTATATTTAGCAGCTGTAGAAGATATCACATGATAGAGAACCCAGTGACTGGCTGCTGAAGTCAATTTACAAAACTTTTAGTGAGTTCAAAGGGAGAAGAATTGGCCCAGAATCCTTCCTTTTCTCCCAAAATGTATTTTTTGTTTTATACATGCAAATGTTCCTCATAAAATAACTGGGAAAAGAATGAAACACAACTGAAAATCAATGTTGCTAATTCTCCTTGTTAGACCAGATCTTAAATATTTGCTCTTTACCTTAAAGCAGTGCTGGTAATCAGGAGACTAAATGAGACCAGGAGCTGTGGTTCCTTTCTAAATATCTAGATTCTTCAGACTGCAGAAGAAGTTTCAGAATTTCACAATATCTGAGGCTAGAGGAACCTTTGGATTATCTGCATATGAAAGCCCCATGAATTTTGCATATTGAGCACATATATTTTAGTATTTCAATCCTTTAGTTGAAATATTATGCCTGTAAATAAAATAATAAATACCCATAGCCTCAGCTATAAGCTGTTTTGTGTCACAGGCAGAGGGTTAGGAGACACCAGTTATCTCTGGTGCACAGTGTTCTTTTCAGAGGAGGAATTTATTGGATGTGAAATACCCAGATGACTGTAATAACTGGTCCATATTCTGCCCTGAGGAGAAAGGTGAATCCTTGCTGATTCAGACAGCCAGATCTGAAAGATAATTCTTTCCTGGGCCTTAATCTGGAATCAGGATGACCCTGCATATACGAGTATCTACTCATCAAGACTTTCTGCACCACTGCAAAGCACTGATCCACCCAACACAAAGTCCAACTGTTCCCATTTCTGGAAGTTAAACCCCAGAAAACATCTGATTAATTGCATATTGTGAGGAAAGGTTTGGTTGTCTTTGCAAATACCTCCAAACTCAAAACAGGAGATTTAATTATGGTAGTTAGCTAGGAGCAAATAGACATTGAGGGCAATACAGGCAATCCACTTCTGTCCTTTTTCAAGATGTAGAAGATGTCATTAGAGATTCATAAGTGCCTTCGTCACCTGCTTGTGTGACATTATCCCCCTGCGCCCCACAGGTAGCATTTCTCCAGAACTGCATCAAGGCTTGCCGTGTCTCAATCTCCTCATAACACCCCAGGAGGTCAATCTATCTTCTCCCCATCCTTGTTTGTAGCTAAAACTCTTAATTGCTTTAACAGTGAGGAAACGGATTGATTTTAAACTTGAATTTGTCCAGCTTCCAACTGTTAGACCTTTTCATGCCCTGTCTGCAAGGCTGAAGGGCTTCCTTGCACTTTTCAGCTATTTTATCCATGGGTGAGTAGCTGACACACCAGCCTCTCAGCCTTCTCTGAGAAGCTAAATAAAGAGACTCTTCAAATGTGACATTTTGAGGCTTGTTTTCCAGTCATTGAGCGCTACTGTTGTTTTCCTTTGACCTCTCTCTGGAATTTCCAAAGTGTTCTTTACCTGGGACCACAGAGCTGAGGAGAATGCTTTTCATATCAGTTGCAACACGACTTCTGCAACAGAGGGTAAATGACCTTCCTACTACTATTTGAATTTTGTTCATACGTCCAAACACGATTATATCTCTTTTTGCTCCTTCTTCCTGCAAAGATCTTAATTTGAGGCTTAAACATGATGGTCACGATTATAGAATCATAGAATCATAGAATGGCTAGGGTTGGAAGGGACTTGTAGAGGTCATCTAGTCCAACCCCCCTGCACACGCAGGGTCCCCTACAGCATGGGGCACAGGGTGGTGTCCAGGCGGGTTTTGAAGATCTCCAGAGAAGGAGACTCCACCACCTCTCTGGGCAGCCTGTTCCAGTGCTCTGTCACCCTCACCATTAAGAAATTCTTCCTCAAGTTCCTGTGGAACTTTTGGTGCCTCAATTTGTGGCCGTTTCCCCTAGTTCTATCACTGGCCACCACTGAGAAGAGGCCAGCCCCCTCCTCCTCACTCCCTGTCTTGAGATATTTATATACATTAATCAGGTCCCCTCTCAGTCTCCTCTTCTCCAGGCTGAAGAGGCCCAGCTCTCTCAGTCTTTGCTCATAGGGCAGATGTTCCAGGCCCCTAATCATCTTTGTGGCCCTGCGCTGGACTCTCTCCAGCAGCTCCACGTCCCTCCTGCACTGGGGAGCCCAGAACTGCACACAGTACTCGAGGTGCGGCCTCACCAGGGCTGAGTAGAGGGGCAGAATCACCTCCCTCGACCTGCTGGAGACGCTCTGCTTAATGCACCCCAAGATCCCATTGGCCTTCTTGGCCACGAGGGCACACTGCTGCCTCATGGTCAACTTGTCGTCCACCATGACGCCCAGGTCCCTCTCTGCGGGGCTGCTCTCCAGGAGGTCGGTCCCCAGCCTGTAGGCATGTCTAGGGTTATTCCTCCCCAGGTGCAGGACCCTACACTTGCCCTTGTTGAACTTCATGAGGTTACTCGCCGCCCAGCTGTCCAGTCTGTCCAGGTCCCTCTGGATGGCAGCGCAGCCCTCAGGGCTATCAGCTATTCCTCCCAAATTATGTCATTATGTCATTTTGTGGGGCTTGAAACAAAAGTCTCCAAAGCAGAGAGGTAATGAAAAAGGAAATAGGACTTGATTCATTTGACAGTCTCATGACCTTATTTATTTTGCATTTCCCTGTCCATTTTTGAATCCTGGAAACATTAGGATAAAAAAAAATATATATGACATTTGCTAAGCAGACTGAGAGTTTGGGGAACTGAATAAGCTGTAAAATTTTGTCCTCTCATTCTGCTAGCTATGATATCTAAATGTATATAATAGACAAGTGTTGTTAAGGAATGGACAGTTTATAGACCAGTGTAATATACTAGAGTAGAATCATCTTCCTCTGTCACGCTCCAGATCTGGATCCACTTTGCTTGGATCCTATAGGTTATACCGAGAGTGACAAGTGGCACTAGAGCAAAATCAGACTTCTCCCAATCTCTATGATTAAATTTATATATCAATACAGTATTGCTGAGTTTCCATCTCGTGTATCTTCACTGTGTAAGTGAAACAACTTAGTTTCACTGAGGTGAAATCTATGAAAGATAATTGGGATTATATTGCTGTAATAAAAACAACTGTGGATGTAGAATTGAAAAAAAATGATAGTATTAAGTATGGTAACTATGATAAATGCTAAGTATGATAGTATTAAGTATTAATTAAGATAGTTTAAGTATGCAAGCATCAACTGCTTGTTTAGAAAGTTTTGTTTAAATGTTAGAACACAAGGGGTCCTCATAGCACTGTCACTGAAGTGCAGTTGTACTGTACCAGAAGCTGACTTCAGCCTTAGTTTAACGCAAAAACAGTCCATAGCTAGTTTTTCTTTGTTAGTTCCAGAGTCATCACGTTTGTTCTTTGCTAGTTAAACAAAACTTTACACTCTCAACAAATACACAGCGTCTTAAAAATCAGGATATTGGAGTGATAATCTTGTGCTATAAATATGTGGCTTTATAATGTGTAGGGATTGATTTTTCCTTTTCTAGTGGTTTTGATGCAGATCAGCTGCTGCTTGTCTGTGTAGGGACAACCGTACAAAGCTGGTATGACAGAGGTCAGCGTTAGGGCCTCTGCATCGTGCTCTAGAAATGATACTTGTCACTGAGGTGCTGCTACAGAGTTCAGAGGATTTGTGAAATGCAAGTTAGGTGCTGTTCTTCCCGGGGCACTTGTAGGCCAGTTATTTTACATTCAATCGCTTCCTACCCTCAGGGTTATTTCAACTAGGAGGAGGCTTGGAAATGAGCACCTTTCAAAGAGCGTCATTCTAACACCTGTATTTTTTTCTTTGAAACAGCATTTGAAGGTGTTCCAAATGCATTCCTCACAACTTTACAAATCTTACATTTGTTTCTGCCTTCGCTGTAAAACTGATTAAGCAAAGTGGAGGAAGAAATCTGAGTTTTTAATCTAGAGCTAGAAAGAATTCAAAAGCAAATCTTTTTAGATGCTTGAAAAAGTGTGTTTGCTTTTCTTTTTAATGATATTATCAATGCACCTGTTGCATTAAGCATTATTTGAGAGTAAGAGAGATGTTGTCAAAGAAAAGAAACAATGCTTGTTCTTTTGATGATTTTTACAGTTAGATTGCCATGGAGAAACAAGAACACAGAACTGATATCCTTGGTTTTTCAAATGCAGATACTTCACACAGCTTTTCAAGAAAATGCCCACCTTTCTATCTCCTGAACTGAACTGAACTCCTAACCTGAAACAAATGTCCATGGCTGGTGCGTTACTGCTTTCAGCAATGTCAAGTTTGGTGAAAATCTAGTTCTGGAGGAGAAAAATATTGACCCTTTCTACGATTCAACATAGCTGGAAAATGGTCAACTCTCCAAAACTATATATAGGGATATAGTCCCTATCTCCAGAGCACCTCAAAATATTTGATGTATTTATTTCTGCAATGTCTGATGCAGTTGAAGAGGGTTATTATTCTTGCTTTGCCTATAGGAAGTTGAAAATTGAAATTTTTCAAAACGATTGATTTTTTTTTTTTTTTTTTTTGGTGAAGATCATGTATATATCTTGGGAAGAACAATCTTGAACTCATGTCTCCTAAATTCATGTAAACTTTTTAGCCCACAGATCCTCATGCTCTGGCTGAGGAAAGGGTAGGTGAGGATTAAAGGTTTCTACCCAGGATCTCCCATGTGTAAAGCAGCATATGTTCTGTGACTTTTTTTTTTTTTTTTTAAGATGAGTCTGCCAAAGTATCCCAAACCTTTGGGAAGAAGCTCTGATTAAATAATCTACATTGTCAAGAGTCTGTGGAGAGGCTAGGTAGGAAAGAGAAGAGACGGTAACAAGAAAGGGATTGTATCTCTTCAGTTTGTTAGTCTCTAAGATAGACATCAGTGAGTCAATCATCCTGTTTCCTTTCGTGATCACTAGAGAGAGATATAAAATGCATAAAATCTCTGAAATGCAGTTTGATTCATGTGAAATGGAGAGAACTTCCTCTGGAAATGCCCGACTTCATTGCTGTGTATAATGGAGCCTAGACGAACTGAGTTACTAGGCACTAAGTTACTAGTCACTAGACTAAGTTACTAACATTTAGGTGGCTAAAGTTAGGCAAAGTGGATCTTAACCCTAAGTAATTTAAGAACTTAGGTCAGTAAATTTTTGATGTCTGCATTTCTAGGTTTGCCTTGTTCATCTAATCACTGTATTTGAGCACTGTGTTCCCTAGAAGCTTGGCTGAATTGCTACTAGGATTTGTCACCTATGACTGCACCTAAACATAACATATGTGCCAATATTATTGCAAATTTTTTCCCTATTTTTGCCTGATTTAGAGCAAGTCTGAGAGGCAGCCTGTGGCCAGTGGGCCAGTGTTGCTAGGTTTGCCTTCACTGTTTGACTTCTCCCATTCCAATTGTATCTTCTCCTGAATTTTTACAGGGAGTTTGCCTTCTTCAGGTTCCAGGTCTGACTGACATGGAGGAAGAATATTAACTCCTGTACTCTAACCAGTAAAGCTTGAGGAGTGGCAGATGCCTATCTTTCCCTCTGGTGTACACCATGAGATATTCATTTAATTGATCATTTAATTGATTAATTAAATGAATAGAAACAGGCAGAGTACAACTTTTCAGTTTGCTTACATGGGCATTTAGCTTTATTGTGGGAATGTGCTCAAGTCTCTGTTCCAGTGAATATTGAATTACTTATCTAGAGTGGAGCATCTTTAATAGAAGAGATGATTCACCCCAGAAACTCCCTCTGGCCCAGAGTTAGGCATCTAAATGCCTTGGATGTGTGGGAGCCAAACCTAGATCCATTGCCTCCACATTTCCTATGGTTAGCATGGTGACTACCCACTCACTGGCTGCTCCAAATATCCCTGGATTCCTGCTCAGAAATGGGACTCTCACCAAGCAGAAATATGCCTGGAAATGGGATGCTGCTGTGCTCAGATTTACAACGTACTTTGAGAAGATCCTTTGAGAGTTCCTGTTCTTTTGTTAGTGCTAAGTATTTAAGTAGCTTTAAAAAAAAAAAAAAAAAAAGAGAAAGGTGTTATCCTATATTGCTTGGGTGAACTGTGAAATTACATTCAAAGGTTAGGATTCATCTCACTTAAATTCACCTCCCTGGGAGTTAGGCGTCTAGTCTGAGCTAGTTCTTCAGGCTTCATCTAGAGTTGGTGCAGAGAGAAGGGCATGTGCAGGGTGAGTCACACCAGCTTAAATGAGGTGTCTCAGGCTGTCAGAGGGACTTGCCCTTTGGAGATGTTTAGTACCTTTGAGCAAAAGGGAACATTCTCAACTAGTTCAGACAAGTCGCCTGACTTCTAAATGGCTGAGCAGAGGAGGCACTCAAAGCTCAAGGGTTATACTGAAACCACAGGGAGGGACACAAGCTGATTGATCTAGTGACACGCTTGCTGTTGTCAGAACTCTTCCATGTGAGGAGGATTAATTTGTTTATTATATATATATATTAAAGTGGCAATATTCTGTTGATCTTGCTTGAAAAAAAATGAGCAGGATAGAGGGAGAAAAAAAGAGAGTGGAAGTATGAATCCTTGGTCTTTAATCAGACTGTCAAACCAGCAGAATATTATTTTCTTACCTTAAATTGCTGTTTTCTTAACTGTTTTCCCTCTCCTACCAGAAAACAGTATTGAGTCTCATATAATATCAAACTGTGAATCTGGAAGTGATCAGGAAAGGTGGTTTGTTTTTTTAAAGGAAAAATAAATCTCAGGTTGTTTGTGCGAGACCGTGAATATTTATGTACTGTTCCCTCCTTTCCCTCATTGCATATTTCACCAAGTTCATTTGCGTGTGTTATGGGATAAATCTTAGTGGAAGGCAATGGAAGAAAGTAGTAAAAAGAAAAAGCATCGATCAGTTATCCAGGGTAGCAGCAGGAATCATTGTTCATCTGTACATGGATTATAGTTTGTTGAACTGCCTTGGGCTTGACAAATAAGAAACTTGCAGTTCTGCCAGGGTAGGTTCAGATAGGTTCAGATGACAACTGGGCTTTGATGACTTTGAAGTCCTGTTGTCCCAGGGAAACTGGTGATAATCGCTTATGAAGATGGCCACATATATTTTACTTAGGATTGAATAAAAATATTTTGTGACAAAAGGTTTATCTGATAAAAATACCATGGGGTGATTGGTGAACCTTATTTATAGGCAAATATTTTGTTGAATCATGTCTTGTTTTGAAAAGTAGAAATATTTTAATCTTTTTGAAACAGAAGGGGTTTTCTTCTCTTTTGGATTTTTTTTTAAAGCAGTAGTAGCATTTTAAAAGTATTTTGAAAATGATTGAATAGCTAGGAATGATTTATTTAACCAACTATCTCATAACATGCTTTCTTTTTATTGTTTTGTTTGCTTGAAAACTTTTTATGTTCAACTTGGCTAAGGAATGCATTATTCTTAATCCCTTTATTGTGCCCTATTGTGCCTCTATGCTCTGCATCTCTTCCTGTAATAACTATCACGTAAAATTCTCAACCTACAAATGCATGCACTCAGGCACATTTTCTGACAAATAAAATATAATTTTAGCTATTTTAAATTTAGGTAGCCAGTCTGTCTATTCTCAAAAGAGAGAGAGGCTCCTGTGGTGGGAAATTCACTGTTTCCTGGGCTTCTATTTTCGGATGGAATGAATCGCCTTTCAGTAGCTTCTTCAGGCCACGTAGATGGATGCTTATGTTTTTTGTCTGCTTTGTTTCTCCTCATCCCAGTAAGGAAGGAAATATTTGGAGTTCAAGGAAGGGGAAGAAGAGTCCTTGTCTGACCTCTGTAAATGTTGTGGGTGTGGACAGTCTGAATCAATTTTACTTTTTCCAAACCACTTTTCTTTTACTACTTTCTAGTTACTTTCCATTTTGCTTCAGCCTTATTTGACCCATAGAAAATAGAGATGGAAAAGACCTAGGACGTTTCAAGTTTTATGGCCAGCATTATTTCAGAGGTCAGAATAACTGATTATAAGAGTCCCTTTTGGCTTTGAAAGCTGTTGGAGGAATCTTAACCCCACTGAAGTCAACAGGAGAACTTCCACTGGCTTCAGCATGGCCAGAATTTCACCCTGAGTACCTAGCAATGAGGCTTTGTCATCTGGCCCTCCCCTTAACTTTGCAGGATTGCTCCATTCATTATATTTTCCAGTGTTTTGTTCAGTTGTGGTATAAATGTTTCAAGACAAGGATTTCTCTTTGTCCCCTGGAAACAGTTGCACAGGCTAATAGTTTAAGGAAGTTTTAGCTTGAAGAGTTGAGTAACAGAGCCAAAGTCTGTTCTTGGTTGAACTGAAGTAAATATGGAATAGCTTGTTGACAATGTGGAGTTACTCTTCTTTTATGTCAGTGTAACTGAGAGCAAAAATTTGCCAATTATTAACTTTTGTTACATTATTTGTAATTCTGTGCATGTCAGGATTTGTTAATCTCATTGTTCAGCATCAAGTAACCTTTTGCTGAAAACAGAGCGTCACTGTGAATTAGGTATTATCAGCTAAATTGAACCTCACCCTGTGCATTTGACAGATGGTAATATATTCATTAAGTGTTCTGTGGTTACTTTGAGGTTGGAAAGTGCTATTTTTCTGGCTTCGAACTTGAGATTCTTAAGTAAAGTTGAATAAAAGCACGATTTTGAAGGGAGAAGGAAAATCACAAAGAACTCATGAGGATTTTTTAATACTAATATATTTATTTACTTTTGATAGAATGACATAGCAGGACCATGATTGCTCTAAGTTGTCTTTGGCAACATAAATAGTTGAGAGAAGCTCATAGAGATGAAAGTGAGAGGTGGAGCCGCCACATATTTTGTACCTACACAGGTAGACCTCAGAACCTCTTGAAATTTGAAGCTATATGAAATACATCACTGTGGAGGCATTTCAGAGGTAGTGTCTTTGTGCTTGGTGATTTCACCATCCAGAAGGATGGTTTCTATCACTGCAGTTGTTGCAGTGGTAACCTGATGACAGGACTCCTTTCATAGAGCCGGTCATATTGTGGATCTCTCAGTTTATACTAAAGGTCTGCAGGGTGGGGAAGTAATTGAAAGTAGAATTCTTAAAATCAATGTAGAGCTACATTCTCTGGCATAGCCCCACATGGTGTTGCAATATTGAGTCCTCCAGCCTGCCGTTACCAACACAATGTGAGATTAGGAAAAAGTTCTCCATAAAGCGGACTTTGAAGCCACCCAGACTAAGTGCAGTACAAAGAAGATTCCACAGCTACAGAGGAAGATCAGGGTGGTTCATTTAGACCTTTACCCAGACTAAGTGTAATACAAAGAAGAAGATTCCACAACTACAGAGGAAGCTCAGGGTGGTTGGTTTAAACCTTTACGTTTAACCCTAATTATTTTAGTGGAGATTAAATGTGATTTTCAGAAAACACTCAACTGTTATCAACAAACCCATCTGGTTGTTTAACAGTGTTGCCAAGGGGATGAGGTACCATGAAAATTAGCTGCTCTTCTGAAATTCCTTATGGCAGTATATTCACAGATGGGGAATCAGTCACATTCCTTTAAACGCCTCCACTTAACTAGTTATGGACTTCTACTCAGGGGACTCCTGCCTAGTAGAGTGCTTGCTGTTCTCTAAGTTCCTGATGGGGACTGCATACAGGGTCATACAGATTTTCACAAAATAGCCAAGTGTGGAAGATTTAGAATTAAATCTCTTTTCTGCTTGTTTTGTTCAATAATACGAATCTGGATCAAGGGTTGCAAAGCCTTTGGAGCTGTAGAGTATTCAAAGCAAAGCATTTCTTAATTTGTTGTCTCTCTTTTTTTTCACATTTCATAGAATTCTTAAATATTGCCTAAATAAGAGAGGAAGCAGCAGAGCTAGTTTTTCAGGCTTTCTCCTTTACTGTCAGGCTTCAGTCATGACCCACTGAATATTAAATGATTTATGGAAAGCGAAGCAGTTCAAGAGTAGAGCCGTAGGGATTACCTGATACTCTTCTCACCTGGGAGATCTCGACTGACATCAGGTCGAAGAGGCATTTGAAACTGTCTTCCACATTCCAGGAATTTGCTCTCCTTTTGCCTTTGGTAAAAGTACAGCACTTCCCTTTTTTTTTGGTGGGAAATCAAAAACTGACCTGCTTTGGGTTCATGTCACTTGAGAAGGGGTAGATGGTGAATTATGATATATGATGGGTTCCCCACACCGTGCCAACACTTAACTCTCTCTGGTATGTGGGGCTTAGAAGTCTCTTACTTCAGAATTTTATGGATTGTTTCCAGAGTCTCCTATTCAGGATATGGACTTCACTTAGCCTATTTCTTTAGCAATCTAAGATTTCCTATGCATTATATAGATAAATTTGGATGTTCACCTCATGGCAGTGACAGGATGCCTAAAAATTAGATTTTATCACATGGATATTTGCATATGGGTTTACAAAAAACAAACAAAAAACCTTGAAAAACATTTAGAGGTTTTAAAATCTGATCTTGACTACCTAAACTCCATTCAAAAATGGAGTTTCAGGCTCTTAATTCTCTTAGCTTTTCAAAATACTGTCATTACTCAGTTTGGAAGAAAGGCAGCTCTCCCTTGTTCTCTACTGTTCTTAATTCATGGTTGTTTTGGGAGTTTTACTAAGATCAGGAGGATTTTGATTAAGTAAATGGGGTCATACAATAAACTGGTGTCACAAGTAGTGGTCCAGGTCTTCATTATCAGAGTATGGGAGGTGCTTGACCCTCGCGGTGTTTTCATTGGGTGATCATAGGATCCCGTTGATTCCAGCAGAGCCTATGGAGTATATCACAGATGCATTGAACCCTGAATACACGCTTATTTTTGGCCTAAAGCAGTCATGTGTGAGTGCCAAGTATGAATTCAGATAAATGTTTTTTCTCACTGTCACAAATAGGCTTCACTCCAAGCATTGTTTTTGAGACAGCCATGACGCACTTTGATATATCAATAACATGGGGGGAAAAAAAAAGAAAAAGCTAAATCCTAATAACTTGCAGAAGAGAGTTACATAAACACTTCTCACCTGCTGCTCCTGTCCTTAAAAGCACTTACCCTCTAAGGTGGCTCAAAGCATCTAACATAGTGCTCCTACTGGAAATATTGAATAGATGACATAGAAAACCAAACATCCTACTGGGTGAAGGAGAACGCTGGAAAATGCTCGGTGTTGAGACAGTTTTCTCAAATCTGAACGAGGAAAATTGAATTAAACTGCAGCAATTTGATTCTATTGTGTCTAAATGAAATCACTGCAAAAGGACTTAGTCTGAGGCTGACCAAGAGAAGGAGAAAGATCTATTCAACAGGTGTTAGGGGTCAAAACAAAAAAAATTGCTAAATATTTCAAGTGTTGGCACATGGGGGTGTATTACACGCAATGTAGTTATTACCCTTCAGTAGAAGTTGTGTGGCAGAGCACAGCTGCAGATGATTAAGGACAGCACTGCCAGGATCTGACAGCAGAATGTCAGTGTCAAAATCCAGTTTGAATTGATTAAATAAGGGATGGCAACACTTTTGTTTTATGGATGGCAACACTTCAGTCGCTTTAGATGCTGTGCTTTCAGACATAAAATTCCTTCCCTCCCTGCTATGTTTGTTGGGGTGTTTTCACTTGGATCGCAGTCATTTCTCCAGTCAGTCAATTAAGCTGTGATTTGCCACTGTGTCTAGGAGGCAGCCACAACAGAGCTGGTATGGCTCCTTGGTGCTTGGCCAAGAGGCTGCAGTGGAAGCAAGCCATTGGGCAGCGTAATCTGACTTCCACCGCTGGCATAAGGTTTAATGGATGTTAGGGCAGCAGGGAACGCATATTCCGTGGGTACAGCTCCTGTTCACTGAAGCAGCTCCCAGCGGAGCCACACGAGCTACCTGTGCCTGCAAACTGTTCTATACGGGGCAATTTCTGTAGACCATTGAACTTACACTGTGGTCTGCAAATATATTTATCTCTGTAGGCTTTGTAGTTTTACACGACTTGAGTAACTGAACATATTGAAGAGTCTCCTCTAAGTTTAGTGGCAGTAAGTTACTCAGAGGTATAAGATTTAGCAGGATTAGGCCTAAAATGTTGACTCTGGTCCAGATCTGCAGCAGGTATAAATCACCGCAGGTAATTTTCACCAGCTGAAATTCTGGCTGTAAGCCTATGAGTCATGTTGTTATTTTTTCACATTGTAAATTCTTGCTGTTTCGTGTTCATAATGCTTTAGCACTTTGGGGCACTTTTTAGGGGCCAGGACCCTATTATTCTAGTCACCCTGCAAACACAGAAGCAAAAGATTCCTCTTGTCCCAGAGTGGTTTTAGTTTGAATAACTTGCAGTCTCATTCAGTTTTCAATGAGTGTATTTTTACCCGTCATGTTTTTAAATGATCCTGTGGGTAATCAAAATTCTGTGCTCAGCTAGATAATGTAAAAAGAAATAAAATAAAAATAATCACTCTATAGTATACTGCTGTATTTAGGTGACATTCTATGTATGGAGTTCGTTGGAGCATCAGAGTCAGCAATTCTTGAAATAAGAGGTCAAAAGTCTCTTTTCTGTTGTGACATGAAAAAAGAGAATTTGTACCCCAACTGAACCCATAGTAAGAAGAGTCTTAAAACTGTTTGAATATTACATCTGTTTTGTTTAGCTCTTTATTTGATTATCATAACGTTATTTTTATTTCACTTGTTGTGTATCTTCCAACTTACTGAGCTTATTCCAACTTATACAGCACCATAGGTCTCTGACTAGCATCACTAGAGTTATTGCTATTACCCTTAATTAATCTGGAAGGGGTTTAAATGTAATAAAACTACGGTTTTTAGAGCTGAAGTAATGCTAGAAGAACTACCATTCATTAGAGTCCCATCTGACTGCTTAGAAAAAGCAATTTGTACAGGGCTCCAACTTACTGTGTGACGACCTCAAGAAATCCAAAGAAAACACCAGAGGGCAAATGTGTAGTAGGAAATATCATACTAACTCCTGATCTTTTCTTCCACGATCTCTTTTTCTGCTAGTCAGGAGATGACATTGCATAGCAGCTGCCTATATTGCCTTTTTCCTTTGGAGGGTTGCCTTTATCTTCAGGTAACTAAAAACAAAGCAACGGTCCTTGCCTTTATTCCAGGTGTTGTCATGGCCTTTGATGATGTGTGTTCCAAATATTTCCTACCCTACCCTAATCATTTATTCCTTTTTGTCAAAGCCCTTGAAAAAGGTTTGGTGAAGGCTTTGAAGAAGCTGGATGACTATCTGAGAACCCCTCTACCCGAGGAGATTGATGCAAACAGCACTGAAGAGGAGAAAATGTCTAAACGCAGGTTTCTGGATGGAGATGACCTGACTCTTGCTGACTGCAACCTTCTGCCCAAACTCCATGTTGTTAAGGTAAAAGGCAGCACGTGACAAAGAAGTCTTCTCTGACAGTGATGTGTCCTCATTCATACGTGTACCTTTGAGGCTGGTCAATGCTGCTGCTGCTTTAACTGCCAGTCACTTACTTTCTACATAAATGAGTCTAACCTATGCAGAATTGCGTCTTTTTTTAGGCATTGCCCAAAAGTATAAAGGTGGATTATGCAAATGTATAAAGGTTCGTTCAAGTGCTGACTTTCCTTGTTTTCTGAAAAATCTATTTTCCTTTGGGTATATGTAAGATTTAAGGATCTGACTCGTCTCTCCGGTAATTCCTAAGAGAATTCACCTTAAATGTATAGATAAAGAAAACAGTCTGTAAAGAGATATGGCCACCTGCTCAATGAGCACTAAGAGATGTGCAGGAGACCACCGTGCTATGTGACACCCAGGTCTCTCCTCCTGTACTTACTAGAATGAATGAACAATTATACAGCTTAGGTAAAATGAGTACAGTGAAGATTTCTTCTGTCATTCTGGTAATTAAGCATAAAGCCAATGTGTATTAGCAGGTGTATCTTAAGTCCTGGAAGATCAGGGTTTGAAGCACAGATTTTCATCTTTCATCTTTCATCTTTCATCAACAAATCAGAATCACCACTGAGATCCAGGATTCAGGATGTACATGGTCACTTGCGTAGTGCAAATGATGTACATCATCCTGACTTCTAAGTGTTCTACTTATTTAATTTATCAGATAACATGTTTCATTAGAATATAGCAAATACTTGACTTACCTTGGCAATTAAGTGAGCTAGGAAGTAAAGCCAAATCATATATCTAGTTTGGCTGCATGAGCCAAAGCATAAACTGAGCCATACGAGCAGTTTGAACACGTGTAAAAGTAAAAGAAAGAAAGAAAAAAATGCCCAAGTCTCCAGTTAAGAAATGTGGTAATATCCTCACAGGTTTGGCTTTTTCGTTGGCTCCACTTCACTGATGATATTGGAGTCAGACAATGCAAAACTCTTGTGTGATCCCTTAATATTTCCTGAGTGCTTGAGATAAAAAGAAAGATGTCCAAAGAGAATTAAAAACTTTCTCACATGGGAGAACCATAATAACTGTAAGATCTTGTCTGAAAGTGTTTTACAGGCAGGAGAGAAAGGTAAATTTTAAGGACCTTTTTCATTTGATGAAAGATGCTTGCTGGAAGTTGTGAAAATACTGACTTAAATTGCCCGGCAAGTTTTATCTTCCCTATGTGTGTGTGTGTAATATAACTGAAGGCAAAAATGATGAATTAAATGCAGTTTAGACAGAATTTGGCCTTGCTTATGCAAATGGATCATGGTAACAAAAACAAATCATAATCATTTCTGAGAACATGACTGTCCTAAGAAACCTGAGATGGAAAACAGGTCTACTACGTACTTTAAAAATATAGGGGGACTTTGTGGCCCAAATGTATGTAATTTATCTGTAGGAACAATTTTATACTGTCAGAAAAATAAGAGATTGGAAGCATTTATTAAATTAGCTAATCCATCTTTTCCTATCAGCTCTTTCATTTTGTCACTGCAGATTTGCCTGATACAGTGTATTCCTACAGGAAAACTGAAATGTCCCAATCCAGCAAGCTACTTAACTCGCCAACTAGCTTTAAGCACAAATGAGTCCCATTGACTTCAGTGGGATTATACAGGTGCTTAAAATTAAGTATGCACTTAAATATTTTGCTGAATAAGGGCATGACTGTTTTTAGTAATTGAGAATTTCCCTTGATAGAAAATTTCCTAGTGTAACAAGTCTTTAAATAATCACTTATTCCCCCAATTTATCCTCAAACTTTTATTTTTAACATTTGGTAAAATGGTACCATCATGGTACCCATACCATGGATGCATATTTCCTGTGCATGACCATAGGTAGATACTTCCAACAGCTGTAAGGGATTAAATTGTTTGACATCACTAGCCAAGCAAAATACACATTTCTTTTAGTTGCTACTAGTACTTTTACCTTAAATCTATCTTCCTTTTAAGCTTTCAGCTGATGGGCTCTCGTTTGGCACCTCAGCCAACACCTACATAAATATGGTTGAAAGCGCCAAAAATATTATGGTAAAATTAATTACATCCTTAGGTAACATAGAAGGCCTTAATTTGATCATAGTTTCCAGGCAATTGCATTGGAGTGTGCTTAGGTCAAGTAGCACCTTTGCAAGGTAGGGAAGGACCCATAGTTACTTTTCAAAGTCTTCTTTTATAAGCTTCTGAGCCTCCAAGCATTTCTGTCCTGTGAAAATTTATGACAAGAAAGAGTAAGATGCTGTCTAAAAAACGAGTTCAGAGAGATATCACCAGCAGGCTGCTTTTATCTTCTGTTTTGTCTTTGTTTTAGATTGTTGCGAAGAAATATCGCAACTTTGAGTTCCCGACAGAGATGACGGGGCTGTGGCGGTACCTGAAGAACGCTTATGCCAGGGATGAATTCACCAATACCTGTGCTGCAGACAAAGAAATCGAGCAAGCCTATGCAGACGTGGCCAAGCGGCTCAGCAAATCCTAACTGACCTCAGCAGAGGCTCTGTATCCCTAAGAGATCCCCATTTTACAGACTCTTATCCTTGTTGCCTTAAGATATTCTTATCATTATGCTATCTGGTCGGCATCCCTATGATTCCGCCTGTGGAATTGGGACAAATTTGCTTTTCCCTGGAGAAAGCAAAGGCAACTCTAATGGGGAGCAGAAGCCCTTTGAAATCTGGGCTTAATATCTAAGCACAACAAAATATCTGGCACAACTAGTATTATTTGCAATCAGTATTGGAAATGAGTCCAACTTATTAGTTTCTTGTTTCATGCTGGAGTATCTCACCCTCTGTTTTATTTGGAGTTTTAAAAATAAGATGTTAGCTGAAATTTCAAATGAGTCATTTAGTAACATATCAAACTGGTTCTTCTCTAGGTTATTTCAAGGATGCCTTTTTCTAGTGTGATCTATCCGTTGCTATTTGGATCCTTGAGGCAGGGCAAAATATGAGCGAGGGCAAAAAAGAGTTTGACTCCAAAGGAGACATTCTATTATAAAACATGCTTCTTCTCTCTTAACATGCCCAGAAGCTTGTAAGGTATTTATTTAAATTAGTGCAAGTGCGGAAAGTCTGAACGAATATGTCAGATTTGCAGATGCTACTTTGCTTAAAATTTACCTGTTGCTTTTGGATCCAAACATTTAGAGGAATATTGAGCGGATGCCCCTGGGGAGAGTGGTGCAAATAACCCCAGTAGATCTGCAAGTTGGTAGAAACACTGAGACCCAACAGTAACGTGGGCACTTGAATGAATGGGTTGATCAACACAGCTAATGAAACCATAGGATATTGTCATCCCAGCTCTATGGTTGCTGGTTCTTTTATATTGCTATCTTGGGAAACTTGGACTGGCAGGAGAAATATGTTGCTGCTTACACAGTTCAGACAGGGGAAGCACGCTTTTCTGCTTTGCTCTCTGGATGGGTCATTTTAACAATTCCATCTTCCTTTCCAGGGAGCAGATTGCTCTGTGAGTCCCAAGGAGAGCAGGCTAAAAGCAGGCACATTCCCAGGCAGCAAACTGGGAAAAATGCTGGCCAAACTCCATGCGTGAGACCTTTGTCACACTCCTCCAGGATTTATCAGTCCAAGTTGAATGGCTGTTGATTCTGCTTTCAGAAGCTCATTATTCTGTCCTGTCTGTAGCATCTACATAAGGCAATCTGCTTTAAGCTAGTGGCTAGCCTCACATTAATTCAGCAGATTTAGAATGACAGCTCTTTTATGTGAAACTCACTTGCCCTCATGTGTGTACATGACTCTCAACCTTCAATTTGAGGAGATTTATACTTGTTTAGAAGGATACAGTGATATAATAAAACTCAGCTCTAGCGTGTAGGGGTTCCCCTTCTGATCAGAGCAGTGAAGAGCTGCCCTGATTCCCAGGGGAAGCCCACACTGCCAAGCCGTGACGTGGGGGAACCTCGCAACAGGCCTGTTGGCACACACAAACCTGGAGGACAGGAGGCACAAAGCTTGCTTCTGCCCTAAAATGCTCCTGAGGATCTAAAGCAATTCTGTTGATTTGTTGGGATCATCCTCCTTTTCATCCTGACCCAACTGAGAGCAGAATGTTGCTTGTTGACCCTGAAGACACTTCGTAGCTGATTGTTTCACAGGCAGCCCTCGGTTTGGTCTGAACTTTCTCAAACCTTGGAAGAAAATCCATGAACTCCCACGTCTTTGCATAGAATGGGACATTTTAACGACGGCTAGACTGGAGGGCAAAGGCTCACGCTCTTTAAAATATTGCTGAGAAATCAGCTGGCTCGGAGAACACTAATAACAGCCAAAAAAGCCTAATGAGATTAAAAATGTCTGGATAAGCATATGTGGCTTGTTAACAGAAAAAAAAAAAAGCAAAAAAAAAGCAACTCTTCATGAGATTGGAATTATTTATGATTTTTTTAAATTAACTTGATTATTTATTTATTTATTTTAATTGACTCAGTCCTTTCTGTCTGTCTGTTTTTGTTTTCGCCCAGCACACTGCTCTAGATGGTTCTATCTGTTTAGCAAAGTGGTGTTGCCAATGCTCTGCAAATTCGTTCCTAATGAAAAATCTGCTTTCCCATCAAAGGTCACCTGGGTTTTTCACTTTCAGGGTGGTGTGACTAAGAACATGCTGGTCAACGGAATCTGCATTTTTCTTAGTTGTCATGTTCCAAGCTTGTACTTTAATTAGTGGTTTTGCTTAATCACCATTACTAGTGATCTTTGAAGAAGCAGAAGCAGTTGTAGCTTCTTGCTCTGTGCTTATTATATATTGCTTATTATATACAGCTCCCTAAAGACTGTACAAACATGCAGCAGATCTCAGGTGGGGTAAGTGAAGCAATTCAGGGTCTCTCCTGATTTCTTCCGTCTCTGTGAGTCTTCACCAGTTTGCTGAATCTGTGATTCCAAAATGTTCCAATATATCCTAATTTCATTTTTCTAAAAGAAGGCCGAATCGAAATCAGTCAATCTCAGCAATCTCAAATTAATCTGCTTTTTTTAAAGTGATGTTTCCAAACTATGATTATATTGATAACAGCAAATGTGTTTTCAATGCAGTGAGCATTTTGTAAGATGATTTGCGTGTTTGTTGAATATTAGTAGGATTTTGAGATAAAAGCTGAAAATCCCCAATTATCCCCAAGTTTTTTAATTATTTATACAAAACCTGTATATTTTCCAATAACACTCAAATAAATTCAGCTAAAACGTATTGATGGATAAGAAGAAAAGGAGGAAATGGAAACAGTTTTCTGATCAGCTACAGTGCCCATTCTGTGGGAATTCATGTCTGGCTCTGCAGCCTAACTTTGCGTTTTATTCATAACCTATAATGAGCTGATCCAAGATTATGGACAGGTTCAGGCATTCTCTGACCTTTGTTTGTGTTTGAAATCCAAGCTCATGTTTTCAGATCTGTAACTTCTGCTCACCTTTGTGCTTTTTGGCTTTAGCTGTAGTCAGAAGCAGGAAATACTGGAAATCCTACATAGAAAAGTGTTTTACTGAGATTTTGAGCTCGGCTTTCAAGACTCAGTATCCATCACCAGTGAGATTTTAAAGGGCTCCAGACTCCTTTAGGCAGGGTATTTTTGGTGACCTTCCATTGTATTTAGAATTATAAGTAATAAATATTAATCATACAGAATTGTATATCTACATTGGCAAGGCTGCATTTCTGAAAAGAATCTAAGTGACAAGACAGACATTGCAGATTTACAATAACTTTGTTCATAAATTTTTTGCAAGATGTAAAGAAAGACATAGTGCAGAGGGAGAAGAAGCCAACAATATGGATTTAATCATCTACATTTCAGAAATGCAGACCAAATGTCTGTAAAGATGTCCATTTCATCCAAACATTTCTTAGATATTTATTTCAAAGCTCCCTGTTCACTCAGTCCAACACTCCATTCATATTGGAACTAATATTGATTTCTCTTATCCTACTGGTAATATGAAGGCGGTAAAGAATCTCATATAATAGTTATTTTTATTTTCTGCTACACTATTTGAATTGCCAATAGGTCATCTTGCTGTACAGGTATGCCTAACAAGGTATCTTTTCCAAAACTGTTTAAAATAAGGCTTCTGGCAAACATTTTATTTCCAATAGAAAGAATTTTGTAACAATGCAGCTCAATCAGATCATAGTATGGCAAACACGGCTAGAGGCTACAAGCCCTTCTCCCATATTTGCACAAGCTGCAGAGCCACTGCCAGGGAGAAATGGCAGCATATATCACAAAGACATCAGGCACCTTTGTCTCCTAACAAAAGAGATTAACTGAATTATTGAATCCCTGCTCAAAAAAACCTTAGGATTTTTTTTTGTGTTCTTCATTTTCATTAGCAGTAATAAAACGAGAGACAAATAAGATTTTATGTATTAGAGATTAAAAAAATAAAAAAAGCTTCAGGTTAGCTATAACTATTCCTGATATTCCTAATGCTAAACACAGGGAATTATATTTTAGGGTAACTGATGTATTTTGTGGGGTGACCCCAAAGGCCACCGCTTGCAGCACTGCTCCCACCACTTTCCCAGGGGAAGGTGAGATCCTCCTTTCTGCCTTGACGGAGTTTAACTGATCTTAGTATAGTGTTAAAATTTAGGCAGCAGAAATGCAGCGTAGCCAATTCTGTAGAGCCTCAAAAGCCTAAGAAAATACTCAGTTTTTAAAAATGATCAATGCTTTAAAGAGCAGAATAACTCAACAGTCTTGTGTCTGCCTACATATGTATTCTTTCAGGCAAGGGCAAGTTTGCACTGGTTTATTTTTCTTCTAGATATGATTATTATTCCTGAATTGCTTTTGATATTGAAGGAATATTTTTCCAGTAAGATTTTGCTCTTCTGCTGAATCTTCCATGTCTTCATTAACTTTAATATCTGCAATGACCTGATGATTCCAGAGGAAGCAGGAAAGACATGACACTTACTAAGAAGTTGAAGTAGGTAAAGATTTTGAGGGGAGAAAAGAGTATTAAAAGCGTTTAAAATATATATATGTACATAAGTATCTTTTCGTCTGGGCTATTTTAACCAAGAATGATAGACTGATTAGTCTGGACTGCGATTTTCAGCACAGACCTGAGCAAATCTCTGTGTTCAAGAACGCTGAGGGAGAGCCCTTCCCGTGGGGCGATCCATGGCCTATGGGGCGCCGTGCTGCAAGGAGCAGGGGACGCGATGGTGCCACCACGGTGGAGGGTCTCAGTGCCGCCTTCCCCAGGGCCCGGGGCTCTCCAGCTGGAGCGCGTTGAGCAGCCCGGCTGGGGCCGTGATCCAGCACTAATGAACATTTTTCGCTTGCAGCGTGTGAGTGGAGACTACTCACGTGTTTAATGTTGAACATGTGCTTGCCTGCTTGGCTGGATTGGGGCCTAAAAGTCACGACAGAAAAGCCTATATTAATAGAGAGCATTATGATTCGGTTTCCTTTGAAAGCCAATGGCAGAATTCCCAGTGGGGGAATTCCCAATAGGAATTCCCAGCAGAGCCCAAGGCTGCATAGGCACAGAGATGCTTCAGGAGTGAAGATGTCCTCAGAGAGCAGTGAAAACCCAAAGGGAAAAGGAGGCAACAGGGATGGATGGGTCTTGCCACGGCCACCAGCAGAGCAGGGGACCCAGCCCTGTCCTGGCTCCTTTAATTCCCCAAATCACTTGCCTTTCACACGGGCCCTTTCAGCCTCTTCTGCCACACTGCTGAGAAGTTGCCCTTTCCCCATCTCTCTGGGTCTATAAACTCTGAAGAGTTTGGGAAATGGCTAAGGGCAGCAAATTAATCTTTTTCTCTGTGGCTTTTCTTTCTTTCTCTTCATTAAGTTAACTGCTCTGGTTTGGAAACAAGTGCTAAATAAATAGCATTTATAAACAGCAGATTTCTCCACTCTCTTATTAAGGAAGTTTTTAAAAGCCATCAGGAAATACAAGATTATCCCCAGGTTTGGGAATAAGCTGTGGTATAAAATGTAGCGTAGGAGGTGTGATTCTGACTAAATCGTTTAAGCAAGAAGATTACAGTTCATTTTAAGAAGCATATTTGAGCCTGAATGGACAGAATAAGCCAGGTTTTGAATTGAGGCCTTAAGACTCAGCTAACGTCAGCTTTTTTGATAACTGACTGTACACACTTGGGCTCCGTTGATCGGCAGCTGTTGGTAGATTGTTCCGGGAATCATCCCTTTCCCTTTACCTGGAGAAAAAAACCTTTGGTTATTAGTAGAAAAGAGCCATTCAGCAGTTCCTTGGGAGAAAAGGGTAATTTTCATTTGGCCACCCAAAATGGACCCACCGCTCGCGGCCAAGGCACAGCAGAGCTCAGCGTTGTCTTTTGCGGGCACTTGGCATCATTAGCAATAAGAGACTGGGGGGAAAACACTCACGCCCCAAACCCAACCCTCCTTCCTAGTGCAAAGCCAGCGTGCTGATGTGCGTTACTGCATTTCATGTGAATCGGTTCCCCATAACTGCGTGTTTTCTAGGCTGGGCATCCAGTCCTCATCTGGGCTAATCCTCCTAGCTGTGAAGGCATCCTCTCTTTCTTCCTTTTTCTTTTCTTTTTTTTTTTTTTAAGTCAATGAAGGCTCCTGTCCCATATTCCCTAGAGGTTTATGAACTGGAGAGTAACAGAGTTGCTTTTGTATTTTCACTGTCTTCTAAAGCCTGCAGATCAAAAGCCAAGTTGCATAGTGAGATTTGAGGGCAATCAGAAATGCTTTTTTTTTTCCCCTTAAAATCTGCTTGATTTCACAACCTGACTCATGCAGAGCACAATCCTGTTTTTACAGAAGGGCTTTGAGGTGGCAGGAGAGAATGGGGAACCCATTGCAGGATGCATATGCTGCTCTCCTTCCCCTGAGTGGGGGTAACAGGCCCTGGACTAGAAGTCTTCAGAGGTACCTGGACAAGTTTTCCATCTGTGGTGTGAAACCAACCCATCTGGAGACCCAAATGACCTGACCCACAGTTGCTTAAAAATTGCAACAACATTCAGAACCAGAACTAGAACCATGGGGGATGACATGATGATTGGGCACGGTACCTCTCTGGGGCTCTATACAGGTACAGAATAACTCATTTGAAAGGACACGCAAAATTTTGAGATACCTGCCCAGAACCCAAGTGCAAGAGTTAGGTTTTCTCTACCAAAAGGTCATGAATCTCAGAAATGCCGGGTGTCTGTTGGCAACATAGCTACCCGAGGAACGAAAAAATGGTAAATCTTTAAGAGTGGGCAAGAGTTAAACTTCAGATTTGGGCCTGGCAAGCTTCAAAAGTTGTTTGTTTATAAACAACTATTTTATAGTGGTTGACAATGAAAAGCAATTATGCATCTAAGGGTCCCCATCGGGTGAGAAAGAAACATGGGATAAACCCCTTCACATGCTCATGATTTTCAGGTGAGACACATACTCTCTTAATGGGTAATTTTAGATTAAATCATAACCCTTAAGAGTAGGAACTACATTTTTCTTCTTTGTATGTACAGCTCCTAGTACAGTAAGACCGTGATTAGCGCCTTTGTATGCTGCTCTAACACACATAGTAATTAATAATAGGAATAATGTAACTAAAATGTCATTGCAGTTTGCCTTCAATATTACGATTGTGTGGCTGTACTTTATCAACTGTGAATAAAATCAGTGTCCTTTTTGTATAATAGGTAGTATATTTTATTATTAAAAAAGCTGAATTTCACTTAAAAATATATATATATGCTCATTATTTCTTTTTAAGCCTTTGGATAACAAGTGAATGTTTCTTTTGTATCCTTTAAATGAGAATGGGTTAAATGAAGAAATCCGCCTTCCTGGATTGGAACTGTTTATAATCTTATATTATGAAAATGATTGACACCTGATAATTGAATAAAAGTGGTTTATTTTCTCATTGAGTTACTCCTGAACTTTTTCTGGTTTGTTAGTTGTTTTATTTAACATGATTCTAGGAGTGGTTGCAAGAAGAGAGGTATTTCCACAGGTTGAATCTTGCTGTATGTATGGAGTGTAGAGGAAAAATGGATTTAGAGGAAATAAAGGGAATGTCAGCACGGAAAAATAAACAACCTCTGCACTAGCAGAAGCAACATGGTCCTCATTTAGTTAGGACCTGGTGGTATCGTGTTGGCCTGCGTCAACTGGGTAGACTTCATGGGCTATGACAATCGAGAGGATTATAAACTAAGTCTGTGAAATGATAGGTAGGGTTGAATGGGGAGGGATTATTCACTGTTCACACAAAACACTGTGCACACCAGTGTCATTTCTTCTAATGTTTATTTCATTAAAAGTGGGTAGGTGTAGCCCTGGCTCCCCTCATCATGCAAAGAGACCAAATCTGCTCTCAGCCTCTCAGGACGCTGCTGGCCTTGATGGCAATGAGTAGAACAGGTCCACCAAGGTATTGTGCTCAGCATGATCATTCAGCACCCAGCAGACCTGGGTGATAAAAAACGAGATGAGCAACAGACTGGATCATCCATCCCTTTTCCTGCCTTTATTTTATTGCCCCTTACGCCTCTACTCTGCCCAAGGCAAAGCTTTCTCCCTTGCACCAACTGTGTCTTTGGTCACTATTTTGATACCCTGTATACGTCCCAGCTAGACGGGGCTATAATCAGCCTGGCAAGTGCTTCAGCTTCTCATGTGTCATCCATCCTTCATATCTTGGGCATGGTTTGCCTTGCATGAGCCCAGCAGATGCCTTTAATTGCCAGCCACAGCTCTTGGCTTTCCAAGAAGCAGCAAAGGAGCTATGGAGTCCCTCTGGCGAAGGATGAAACAGAGGGGCCCAGACGTGTTATGACATTTTCTTGCACTGAATTGGCTTTGGGAAGAATGGGCTTTTTCCTCCCCTTAGATAAGCACAGAAATCTTAAGCAGATGCTTGGAAAACATCAAACAAATATATGCTTAAAAAAATAAATGTAGGCTATACCCACATGCCCCATAATCTAGCCAATATTCAGCCACCACTAACAGTATCAAGCTCTTGTTTTGGGAAGCTTGGAGGAAAAGTAAAGATCTGCAGCCTGGGGACCCTGAAATGGGACTGGCACTGGATCCAAACCCCAGGGTCAAAAAAGGGGGGTATTTTCTGTAGTGCTTCAGTAACCCTGAAGCTCAACAGGCCAGGGATACCTTGGGGGTTGGAATTTCTTCTAGTTCCCTTGCACAGAAAAGTCTCAGGTCTTGGTGTAGAGCTGGATGTAAATAAATTCACTGGAAAGGGTGAGAAGGGATTTATCATGGGCAACCTCCTCTCACCCAGCTCAACACTGAAGAAGACTAACAGTCTTCCGAGGGAAACACTTCAAATCCTGGCAGTGCTCAGATCACATCCTCGCTAACCCCTCTGTGCATGGCTGGTTTGGGAGCAGCTTTTTGTGGGCTGGTACATGCTGTCTTTATGCCATGTTCCTCAGCATTTTCAGAAGATCTCTAAAATAACTGTTATATCCGGTGCTTCCTATGGCAGTGCTGCCTGTAAGGGCTTCATTGGATCTATTGATGTATCTGCTTATTAGAAACCCTCTCTGGACGAGGCATCTCCCAACGTGTGCTGAGGGCAGAGCCATTCGGATGCCCCATGCAGCGCTCGGTACCCAGACCAGCTTCCTTCCTCCTCCCGCGCTCCCCTGCCTCCTCCTGCATCCACTGTCCATCCCACCAGTGAACATGGGGCCACCATCCATGGTCCTCAGTTTCACCTCCCCCGTCTGGAGCAGGGCCACCCCAGCAGCACCAAGTGGCCCAAAGGTGGAAAAATAGCCTGTGGTCACACTGTAAATGGCCCTACCCCAATGCTTGTATGCAAAGAGAAGTCATTTTGGGTTAGAAAAGCAGTATTTGGCCTGAAGTTATGAGCATGTGAACTTGCACATATAGCAATTTTTTAATTTTAATTTATTTTTATTGTAAATTTATTTTGTGCAGTGTAATGTGTGACTCCGTGCATACGTACACATCCACATTACATGTACGCATCCATCAATGTATTTATGTACGTGTACCTGTACCTGAGTGTGCGTGCACACGGAGGGCACCCTTCCCGCAGAGCAGCATTTTCACTTGGGATCACGTGGAATCGGTACAGCTGCCACTTGAGACACCTCTGGGGACCTGCTGGCTCTCACACTGCACCGCAGCCGCAGCACCGATCCCAGGGGCTATTTACAGCCCACAGTGAGATCGGTGCTTCCATGTCCATCCATCTGGGAGCGTTCGATACCCCTTAGCCCAGGGCACGATCCCCAGGGAAAGCCCTGGGCGATCACAGCCACTTGTAGCCTCCTCGTATTTATGGTGTATGGGCTTAAATCTTTATTCATAAAGCAGCAGCTTTAATTTTTCATTGTCAACGTGGATGTTGAACTAATCAGAAAGGGGAGCAAGGAAAGGGTGGGGACTGGAAAAGGGGAGTTTGTGGGAATATAACAATGTTAAAATAAAAAACGCTGCCTGCTGTCAGTTAAGTTGCTCCATTAGTTACCTCTACCATTATGGATTCATTTTAAGATCCAGACTTCAATATACATAACTTTAAATCACTAACATCTTTCATGACTGTGTGATTTGCTGATTCCATATGTAGCCTCTTGGCCCATTGCATTGGCACTCGTTCAATGTCCTTCCTTTGGGTTATGGTTTCTTTTCTTTGATGGGGTGAGGGGGGGAATGAAGAGGGAAGGAGCAAAAGAAAGGGATGGTGAGGCCAAAAGCAAGTGATGGGGGAGCGAGAATGGAGGAGAAGAGAGGCAGGGAGTGAAAAGGAGAAATAGGAAAAAGAAAAAGTGGAAAAGAAAGACAAAGAGAAGAAAAAGAAAAAGAGAAAAGGAAAAGGAAAAGGAAAGGAATAGGAAATGAAAAGAAAAAGTAAAAGAAAAAGTAAAAGAAAAAGGAAGAACCAGCCTGAGGGAGAAGTAGAGAAACACTGAAAGAAATGAAGAAGGAGGTGAACAAAGAGAAGCTTTGTCATGAGCAGCCTCCCTTATCCCGCTGCTCATGGCTGCTCTGGGATGCTGAGGAGTGGAGGAGAGGGCAGATGCAGCCATCGATGAGCCCGAGGCAGCGGTGCCCACGGGCTTCCCGCTGCAAGCGGACCGGCCCCTGCCTCAACTTCACAATTAGCTCCCTGAGATTTTCCTTGGGGTCCAGGCTGACAGCTGCATTGAATTTTAGTTTATCATGTGATTTATCAGGCCCGCCGATGGGCATCTGGGTGATTTAGCGCTGTAAAAATACCTTGGAATGCAACACACAGCAATATCTGCATTATTAATAACAATAATAATAAAGACAAATGTCCCTCCCCAGAGGTTTCGATGGCCGTGCCACTCAATTTAACATTTTAACAGTGGCATGTGGCCTCTCTGTGGCACCTGGTGATGTCTGATGGATTCGAGCAGGCAAAGAAAAGGTTATTTGTCAAGCGCCCAGGCTCAGCTGCACGGTATTTTGAAAGCTCCAGGTCAGAGCAGCCCGAGCTGCATTCCTGCCCCTGACATTCAGCGAGACTGAACTTTGTCATGTTATTAAGCTGTCAGCAGCGCCGGGGCATTATTTAGATTTCTGATGGGAACTCCTTGCACGTACTCGGGGTGCTCTAGTGGGATTATATCAACACCATTGTAAAACACACACAAACGAGCTGTGCCGTAATTACCACATGAAGCCCCCGCTTGGCTGCGTTAATCAGCAGAGAATGGGAATAGCAGATAAACACCAGCAGGCCCTCGGGATGTTTATCCCAGTGGCAATGGTGCCATTGCTCCCTGCAGGGATGAGCCTGGCTCTGTGCATGGGGACACCACTGAAATCAAGCTTTGCTTTCTTCAGGCTTCACCAGCAGGACGAGGGCTGGGAAGACCTGGGCTCTAGGGAGCCAAGGCGTACTGAAGTAATGTGCTTCTGGGAAAAGTATGGAAAACTCTTGGCCTAGATCCCACCAGGTAGGGCGGAGCACTTTTCCATGCATCTATCCCCATGATGCTCTTGGGAATGCAAGGAATGATTGTGGCTTCCTCGGTCTCAGATGCCTGTAGGAAAGGGTGCAGCTGGGAAAAGCAGCTGCCTGGGGAGTTTTGTTGGTTGCCTATGATCAAATCACATTTTTAATGTGCTTTTACTGTTTGCTCTCCAGGGAGAGACACGTCCTGATTCAAATAGGCCTGGGAGGGATGGCACGGGCTGCGGTGCAGAGTGTGCACCAGCCACCCCGGGCAGTGCAAGAAAGCAGAGATCTCCTTTGCACGCTCTCCTCTGCCTGCCCAGCACATCACACCCAGTTTGTTGCCACAGCACCTAGATGCTGTATCGGGTGCCATGGAGCACAATTTACAGGACAAACAGCTGAGCCCCAGGAAGGGAAGAGGAACAGGGCAGTGGTGAATTAGAGGAGAGCTTGGAAACACTGTGCATGGCAAAGAAGGACACAGCCAAGCAGCCACACTGCTCCCCGATGTGCAGCGAGAGCTTTTCTCTGGGCCTTTTTGCCACTAGCATTGGGAACAAATAGTGAGAGCCTCCCTCTTCTCAGTCCCCAGGTGTCCCTGCCCTCACTCCCTTTGCGAAGAGGCAGGACACCAGAGACTGAATAACTGTGACAATTTCTGTGTTATTTCACATATTCTTTATGATTTCTCTCCATTCTCTTCTCTAGGTAAGTTAGCTCTTGACCTCTTACCTTATGGAGGCCCACCAGCCTCAACAGAGACTACTGAGACTAAAAATGCAATTGATAAATATGAACTAGTGACCCCTATCTCCTCATAGCCAACTCTGCTGTGATAGCCAGAGACATGAACATCACAGCCTTGCTCCTGCTCTGGCTTTACCTACTCTTTCAGCAAGACCAATGAGAGAGCCGTGAAAGACCCGGTCTTCAAGAAGCACTCCGAGAGCCATGGAGACGGCTCAGTGCCCACAGGGAGACGACAGTGAGGGACTGGGTGGGAATCCCTTGACGTGTTTGTGCTTTGTGATCAACTGAGCACACTTGTAAATGCGCGTCTGAATTCACAGCTTATAGATCTTCTGTGGTGACACCACAAGACACCTTTGAATAGTTCCAGCCTCTGACAAGTACTGATCAGCACCTTCAAAACATCAGGGCTTCTCTAAAGTGTCCACAGCTGGACACCAAATACTACTGAAACCTAAGTTACTAAAGACATCTGAAAAATAAACGTACATCTATAGAGAGAGAAAAAAAGAACTTGGCATAATCAGCAGTTATGTAGTGATGAATTGTTCACCCTGTGATACACGTTTTTTCTTAAGGTTGCATGAATTATCCTAAGCAGGGAAGTGAGAAAATAAACACCTTTGTTCCTAAAATGCTTGAGCGCTGCATATTTCATAAGCCACAATACCCAGATTGCTTGCCTTGGTACTTGATTTCAACTTGTCTTCAATCAAGAACTTCAGCAGTTTCATAACAGAAAGCACCATATATTATTTTCTTCATAGCTGCAATGGTATTTGCTTAATATTTAAGAGAAAATGCAGAGCTCACTTGACAAAGAGAGAGTTAAAATATTCCTTTTCAAAAGGGAAAGTATTGTGACATCTGTAAGCTAGTTCTTCCTGGGACTCAGGATTTTAGCAGTGATCTGCATCCATAGCCTTTCCCAAAGCACTCTATCATCAAATGATTCAATGTCATCATCAAAGAATTTTTGGCTACTGACTTTCCTTTAATAATAGTTGAGAAATATAATGAGAGATCTGCATAGGCTTCTTCCTAAATTGGATGAAGTCCTGCTTTTTTTCTTTTTCTTTTTTTTTTCCTTTTTGGTATTATTTCTGCACAGAGAAAATTATAGCCTCTGGTGCCAGTGATGTGCTCTGTATGTTTTGTTTATTACAGTGGTTTTAACTGGAACCATGGGTGAGGGAGTATCATTATAAAATTCTTGATACCCCTGATATATTTGTGTAAACATAGTTGTGGGCACTGAGGGCAATAGATGAAATGATTTTTTTTTTCAAAGCATTTTCTCCTTTTTTTTAAGCATCTGCTCAGTCACTCAAATAGATACATGCCCCATATGGGCCCTTCATTTCACCCCGGCTTGATACCCGCTGGGTAGAGAATTCAAGGTATTGGTCCAAACTGGGCGTCCAACTGCACTTGAGGTTTCTATAGCCATGGTTGGAGCAAGGTTGTGGTGCACTGGCTCCTGGTGATTGCCATCACCACAGCAGGAGTGGGGAAGGAGAAGCGGATCTTCTTCCATGTGGCCACTGAGGACAGCCTGGAGGAGCTGTACAAACCAGAGCTGTTTGTGCTAACACAGACCTAGACGTGCGAGCTGAGCTCTCCAGCCAGTGTGCTGTGCTGGTGGGGAACACATCTGCGAAAAGGTGGTGCTGCAAATTCACAACACGCTCAGGCCTTCCAGCTCTGGAAATTCAGCCTGCTGGTGATCTCTTTGCAATTCTCTTTATTTCTTTTCCTTTATTTGTTATCTTTTTTTTTTTTTTCTTTTTTTTCTAGCATCAAATTGTGTCTGTCTCTCTGTAGGACTGCCAGACATGATAGCTGTGGAGAAGACAAAGAAGGAATCATTTGAAACACTGAAATCAGATTTTCTGAAGAGCTGGGAGCTGGATTTATTCCCATTCAACAGCTACTGGCTGGGTCAGATTTTCCAAGGAGTTCAGCCAGCAGCACTGAGTGATTCCCTCTGGGACACTGGCACCGCACTTTGCAAGAGGCCTTGCTCAGAAAGACACCAAAGCCTTCTAGAAAGAGAGGATAATCACCATCACAGAGGGAGGTCAACTTTATTTATCTTAATCTAACCCATAAGGCTCATTTAGGTGATGGCAATGCAGAGGGAAGGGGGTTGACTCTTTTACAAACCTTCAATAATTACTGCATCACTAAGGACTAGGTGTTGCCCCTGCTGAGCACGGTGCTCCTTGCTATGACCCAGAAAAGCTTAGGAGCTCACTGTGAACTTTCAGGTAGGACTATCCTCACCTGACATTGACTTCTAACTGAGGTGTCTCTGCCACCAGTGGAGTGAGATAAGCATCACTTATTAAATGCCATTTGTCTTGCCCATCTTGGCATTCTCCGAGCATGGAAGGAACCACCTTATCTTCCAGAAGACCAGCTCTGGCCTGACATGTAGCCTTAGGATAGCAACGTCTGATTAGTAGGAAGTGCACCAGGCAAGAGTCCTGGACAGCCCCCACTCAGAGGGATGACTAACGTCCCCCACTCAGCTTGCCCCTGTGCTGGGGGAAAGCTCTCATGAACATCATTGCAAATCAGGGGTGAGCTGCACGAGGTCTAGGAAGAAAGAGCCCATAAGACTGTATTGGTTTACAACCAAGGAAGGGAATTTTTTGTAGCCTACAAGATCCCTGCTGGGGAGCACAGAGAAATACTTCTCTTTCATCAGCACAACTGGAATTAATCTGGATTTATTCTAGTGTAAAGAACAAAATTCAGTCTGTAATTTTACACTCCTGTCTCCTTCCTCTACTCCCCAATGTGCATTAAAAATTAGTCCTGAGCCCGGCACTGAAGAAGAGACAACATGAGGTCACACATGCTAAGAGTGTTTGAGAAATGTTGTTTATATGATAGGGTCATCATCTGAGACAGAGGAAGAGACAGAGGGGAGGGGAAACAGGGACAAAATACTTGGGAAAGGATGGAAAACAGTAAAAAAGAGTGGTTACTCAATCTCAGGATAAATTTAGAACAAATAAATATGCAAATATGATGTTGACTCATTCCCTGTAGGCATCTTGTCCCTTAGGAGGAACTTGGAAGGTCAAATGTGAAAAAGAAAAGCATTTCTTTGGGACAACAATACCATTTTTCACTATTTGAATTTAACTTTGTCTTTCTGTTTTTCTGTCTTTCTGTTTCTGTCTGCTTCTGTTTTTTTCATTTGTTTGTTTCTTTGTTTATTTTAATCAGAGATGTGGTAACTTCATGGACATAGGTAACTTAAACTGTCCCAGGGAACATTTTCAGGAGAGGGCCCTTATTTGTCTTTGCTGAGAAATTGTCTGAATTATCCTGGGCAAACTTTGGGCCTGGCCTGAGCTGTGCCCAGGTTGGTAGCAGCTGTGCTCCTGGTTGGTAGCAGGGGCCGGAGACCACGCGCAGTAGCAGTTTGGATGCAGTGTGAACATGAACAACCAGACAAATTTTGCTCCTATGTTCTATTTACTAACACAGACACAGCAGTGTTTTGGGCCAAAATTCAGTAAAATATATAAATCTACACCGGCCAGAAATAGCTAAGGGTTGATTTCTGAAAGGCTTTGGGGTGGGAATTCATGAGATGGTTGAGCACAAGGGTCCTCTTTGCTTCCTGGCCTTGGGCCGTGCTATCCTGCCCCTTCACTTTGCTGACTCTGCTGCATGTCCAACCTCTATCTGAGCTGAATTTGCTCAGTAAAACAGCAATAAATGGCACATTTCCCCACATTTATTTTTGTTGTACCGACGCAAACTGACTCAGCAAATGGTCAAAGAAGAAGACCTGATAGTAGAGGTGCAAGGACAGTGAGGAGAGTGGAGATTTTGAGCCTGTATGAGGGAACAGGAAGGATCCATAATACTCTGAGTGGGTCTTCAGTTTCATCTGTGAATATACCACCAATGACCGTGGGATCCCTCAAATAGGCATAGCCTTAATTACGTTCCTTAACTGGGCCTTCCCCTTTGGCAGGTCTGCTCTGTTGTGCATTGTCTTCTCTCTTTCCTTTTGCAGCCTGTATAACATTCACATCTCTCATTTCTCTTCTCTGCCAATCTCTCATTTCTCTTCTCTGCCGTGCCTTGACCCGTGTTTTGATAGGGAACATGTGCACATTTCCTAAATGTGCAATCTTGTGCATATGTTGCTAATGCCAAGGATGAGCCTATTCTGTATCAGAAACAGATTCATCTATGGGGGAGGGAGCAACCTATATTTTAGTATGGATGATATCTCCTGATATTTGGCAGTTAAAGATCAAAAATCTTTGAACGGTCTGAGCTTATGATTTATTGCAAAATTGGACCAATCCATGCTAAGAAGCCAAGTTTCAGTACATCACCACAACATCCTATTTTCAGGTGTTTCACTGCCATTTCTTATCACAATTAAGATAGCCAAATATCAGCTCTTCCCAAGAGAAGTTACCAATTCAATCAAAAGGTACTAGTTAGAAGTGTGGAAACTCCCCAAAAGTCAGGCAGTCTTCAAAACATAAAAATCAGGAATGAGCAAAACCAACAAAATGACTAGAAAATTAGGAAAGCTTGGAAAAAAAATATTAAAAATCAAAGAGAACTTTAATTGCGATTTGAGCAAACTCCAGTCAATAATTATGCAGAACTTAACTCTTTTGGGACATTCTTGAATACTAAGAATTGCTATCTTGAATACTAGATTATGAATACTAGATCTTGAATACTAGAATCTTGAATAGTAAGATTAAATTGTCATCCATTTTTAGTAATAGGTTGTATATTTTTGGTCCTAGAATCTTTTGAATAATAGGGCTGACTAGTTTTAGTGAAGTATCTTATATCCCATATCCATGTAAATTTATAGTACCCCCTTTTAAAGGGGCACAGAGAGATACAGGCAAGGCAAGTGTTAGAATAAATCTAAAGCTTCTCAGCTTATGGGTGGTCCATGAGGCAATGCCACCTAGACAAGCCTAGACTGTGTTGAAAGTCTTCTGTTGTGCAGTTGTGTTAAGGACCAGGCTATTGGCAGGATCCAAGCCAATGTAAGGGATATAACTGTGCATTGAGGGGAACACCAGAGCAGTATACTTGTTTCCAGAATGTGTACATTATGAAGAAGTTTTTTTTCCCCTTCTGTCCAAGATTTAATGGAAAGTTAAAAAAAATTTAAAAAAAATATCAAATTTGAACAATGTAAAGGTATCAGCCAGTTTCAACACAGAGAAATAGCTTAGAGAAAGTACAAGATGTCATTCTGAATCTTCCACCTGGTAGATCTCACTCTAGCCTGGGCTGCTATTTGGTACCACACCAGGTACGTCTGCACCGTTTTCATGAAATAATCAATTTTCAGGAACTTCATGCCTTTACTCCATAGACCCTCTGAATGAAAACTGTGTATCTTGAATTTCTCAATGCGTTTGTGACAGAAACATGAACTTTCCTGTTCATGAAAGAGTATCCACATTGTGATAACAACACAACAAGAGGTGCTGGTGTTGATGGGTCCAGACATGATGTGTCCCAACCTGTTTCAACACTGGGGCTCACCACTATCCTCCCATGGGCACAGCCACCTCTACGTACAGTGTGATGCCTTCACATAAAGCCTCCTTCTCTGGCAGCGTCAACTTATACATGTGTATATGATCGGGGTGAGGAGCAGAAAGTTATGGCATGCTAGCTGTGGGGTGGAGGCCATGCAGAACACAGGAGGTGCCAATGTCACAGAATCACAGAATGGTTGAGGTTGGAAGGGACCTCTAGAGATCATCTAGTCCAACTTCCCGGCTCCAGCAATGGCACCTATAGCATGTGGCACAGGGTCAGATGCGCAATGTCACTGGCTATCCTCTCATGACTCTGGGCGGCCTAGTTCTGCATCTCTTTCTACCAGCCTTGCCCACTTGCACTAGTGAAAAGAGTCTAAATGTGATTGAAGCATTCATTCAGCTCAGAAGGATGTGACATTATATGCAGTTATGCTGACTGCCCCTTAACCAAAAAAGGGGGAAAGTAATTGTTGTGGTAAAGCTTTCCTCACTCACAATGTAAACATTCATCTCAGATCCTCAAAAGGTCAGGGAAGGCAGAGGAACAGAAGACGTACCCCACACATGCTCATTTCAGTGACTCCACATTTCCTCCTCCTCAAAAGTTAGAAAGCTGCACTGCCCCTGGGGAGAAAGCGTGATGCTCTAACAACGCGTAGCCGCCGCCGCCGCGGTTCTGGCACAAGCGGAGCTGACGGCCACACTTTCACCAGCGGATCACTCAAGGCAACGGAGAATTCGGTTCAGGGAGAATTCGGGGAAATTGCTTTTTTAATGACAGGGCAGGAGTTTCACCCACCTCTTTCACCCTATCCTGGATGCTTCAGTGAGTAGTTATCTGTATGAATTGGCTCCCGCTGTCAGTCTGAGTCATTTTTCTGAGTCTTAGGTTTTAAGGGATTTTTTTTTTGTGGCTGCACATGGACTCTGGTTTTGTCCCTGGCATCTCTACAGGAAACTCAGCCCCACAGCTCTGGTGTCAGACTCAGCAAAACAGCCTTAGACTGAGTGGGAAGTGCTAGACCCTCTGGGATAATGGAGACAGCGCAGAGAGGCAGGGTGAGGTTGCCCCATCACCCTTGTTATTCTAGTTTTGTGGATAACCAGAAGGTTACAGCCCGCAGCACTTCTGCCAGTCAGAGCTATTTTTAATTAAAAATAAAACCAGGAAGTTTTTAATAGGGACAAACCAATAATGGGTTGTGTCGCTGGCAAGTTCTAAAAATTATACTGCAGCGTCGTTGTTAAAAGACAAAAACATCATTTCTGTTATTTTCTTTTCTCTTTCCTTTTTTTTCTATTTTTTTTTCCCTTTTTGTTTTCCTTTTAAAGATCAGCCATGGACCCAAAGCTTCTCTTGCTTAAGACATCTACATTTAAAAGGACTCAGGAGCTGAAAACTTAGCCTGTGACATTGATTCTTACATATATAACCTGAGAAGGATTTGGACACCAGTATGTTCTATGCAGATATTGCCCTTGTATCTTTTGTGCTTATATCACACCTTACTCTCCAAAAGCCCCACAAGGTATGAGATTATATGTGGTAGCTCACCAGTGATCAAACAAGAATTAACTGGAAGGTGTGCAACCCATTTGCCCAGTAGAAAATAAAAATGTGTGTGATGAAAAAAATTATGGCTTCGGCTCAAAGGACTGAGGAGATCAATTTTTCAAGAAATTATCCCTATTATTAACCATTTATTAAGGAAAAGCTTATCGAATGTGGTCATTACTCTGTTTAGCACACAAGGCTGATGAGATGGGCTCGTGACATGAGGAGTAGGGCTGACCTGTGTGTAGGGTGAATTGATGTCGTGAAGGAGAGAAAAGCAGATATATGGTGATATTCAATACAGAAAACCCAAGGATATTGCATTGGAAATAATGGAAAATTTTTGCTGTAACAACAAGGCCATTGGCTGGAAGTAGCTGAGATGGAGAAGGCATTGGTCTATCAGCTAACAACGTTGTGATTCTGAGCCAATACTATAACCAAACCAGAACATGACCAAAGTCTTCTCAGGACATATTAAGCAAGGGAGACACTATATTGTGCATACTTTTGTACAAGAGTTGTAATAGCGCCTACTTTCAAGAAAGACTCAAGAAGGAGTTATCTGTGGGGTTCACAAAGCTGACCAGAGAATCAATGACATGAAACTAGACTAATGGGCACCATTAAAGGGACTAATTCAGGGTGCAGAAAAAACCTTGGCACATTTGCATGAAACTTTCCTCAAGACAAATTAGCTGTTCTCTTTTCAGTTGAGTTGTGCCTGGATGTGAAGTAGCTCCAGTGGGGCTTTGGAGGCAGAGGATTGAAAGTGAGAGAATCTGTGTAGGCTCTGCTCTACTGAATACCCTTTGGTGGAAACACAGCAGCAGCCTCCTGGTGTCAGCCCACAGTGTCCACTCGAATGTGTCGTCAACCTCTTCTGAAGCCTCTATCAGTCACTGTTGGTGACTGGTGGCTCATCGCTCTGGATGAAATGAGCAGCTATTCCCAGTTTGGCAGCCTGGCAATTTTTGTTTCCCTGGGAACTGGCAACTGCCCACATACATGGAACCACTGTGCAGGAATCCATAATTAATGTCACATTTGCTCTACCATCAGTCTAGACACATTTGTCTAAACTATTGTTTTTAAAAAAGAAATAAAAATACAAAAAAAATCAGTCCCCAACAGACAGGGAGTAGAGAGTAAATAAAGCCTGGCAGGGTCTTTTGCCTTTGATCACTTTTGCTACATTCCTATTTGTCTTCTTTAAAGCTTAGGCACAGATTTGCAGAAAGTGGTTTCTTTTACTGTCTTTGGCCTTGGACTTACCCTGTTAGCTGGAATCACATAAGCAGAAAGGATGTTGAATAGAGCAGCCACAGCATTCAGGATTAAGCAGAGCTGTGCTGTGCATTATTTGTGTACATTTTATTATTGTTTTATTTTTATGCAATTTTCCTCAATCTGCAAACATCCAGAAGAGCACAGAAATAGTTTCACGTATCTTTAAAGTCTAGTTTTTTGTAACTGCCACACTAAAGGAATAACATTATGGAGCACTTTTGGACCAGAAGTAAATGGTTAAACATCCAGTCAAAAATACAGAGAAAAATTCGCTAGGTAGGATGCTGATTTGTTAAATGCTTTGTCACAGTCCTGTGTATATTTTTTTCTCCAAGGCAATGAGTGCCCAAATAATTCCTGCCCATACAGTGGGGATGAGCATAGTCAAGGGACTGACTCCAAAAGTTGGATGAAAACACCCCGTTTTAGAGGCTAAAAGAGCACGATAACTTGCACATGGGCCATTTGATGTCAGAGTTCCTCTACAGAACCACAAAACAGACTCTGACACTGGTTAGTTTACTAGTATAGGTGTAGTCAGGAGGTGCAGCTGTCCTGTAAGCTTGGCATTTCTTGTGTTAAGTCTTGATTGCATGACCTTGCATTTGACTTTTTAATCATAACACATGGATGGGCTTCTTCTCATTGAATTTCTGTTCTCTAAAGCTATGTGGCTAGATTAAGTCACAAATTTCTCTTTCCTTAGTAGATGGTAGAGAATGACAGCCGTCTCTTCTAGGAGACACTTTGTGCCATCTATTATTTTAGCCTTGTCTCTCAGTAAGTACAGGAGTATTGGACCCTGTGACAGCTCCCTTTCCTCCCCATCATTTCTTACGAGAACCTAAGCAGTTACCTTAGAAATGGTTCCAGTGCATAAATTTGAGTATTTGCAGATGCAAATATGTAGCTGTGACTAAATGTCTTGATAGATGATGAAAATATGATCAATAGACTGAGTGGAGTCTGGGGTACAGCTCTGACTGGATCTAGACGTCTACAGAAAGATGGATATTTCTGAAAGCATTGATGCTGGGATCATATCTCCTCTGACTACAGCAGGGGTCTGGAAGCCTAGCGTACACGCAGACATGCATCTTGGTCACCTAGGCCTGACTCATGCCACTCTAACTTATAAATAAACCATTTAGGTGAGGACTCCCAAATATGAAGCTGATCTGTCGCTGACCTAATCCCTCTGGAGAAATGACCTATTCTCACTGCTCTAACTGTCTAGCAAAGTTTATGCAATCTGCAAAATCTGCCTGCAGTGATTCTTTTTCTTTTTTTTTTCCAAGATAGATGAGTTAGAATGACCTCAAGCCCACTCTTTAGAGATCATATCTCCCTATTTATAATATTTCAAAGTTCCTATTAACATGATATCACCACAGAAACCTTCTAAGTGGGGGTACAGAAGAGCTGGCTTTCATTTTTAATGCATCCAAACATTTATGCCAACTTCATCTAGAAAGTTTCTGAGCATTTAACAAAGGATACAAACACAGAACCATGACAGTTTATATATTTAATTTCTCTGATTTCACTCTATTGCTAACAAGATGACTATCAGTAAGAAATTAAGCTCTAGAATGCTCTCCACACAGGCCTAAATATACTCTTGTTGAAATAAAAGGTAAAAATATTGAATTTAAGGGGAAAGAGATACACTAGCATCAAATGTCTTGGAAACAAACCCCCTAACTTATTGTGTAAAATCTGAGAGAATCATGTCATAGGTAAAGTTTGCAGGCAGTTTGCATGAAAAAGGTTTTTTATTTCATTGAGTGCTAATGACGCTAATATGTTTCAGTCTGAATGATGGGATATAGAAAAGAAGAACATTTAAGAGAAACTTAAACAAGCAGAAGGATTAAGGAAGAAAATCAGGAGAGTGAACTAAGGAAGAAGCATAGTGCTTCATTTTCTTGATGCAAACAGCCAAGATCTCACCTAAAGCTCAGGTGCATTAATAAGATGCAGTTGGACAAGATTACATTTTGTCTTCTAAATGCATTTTGATGAAAACAGTCATTCAGCTCTTCCATTCAAAGTTTATATTTCAATTTAAGAGCCCATAAGTTTATTCTAGTCTCATACTGTTCATAGAGTTTTGGAGGGCAGAGTAAAACATTTTCATAGGGAAAAAACAAGAACAGGAGAAAAAAAAAAGCACATCTTGAAGATGGGTTTGGTTTCATACAACATTTGCAAGTATCTGTTTGGTGTCCCTTTTGTACCACATCCCAACAAACCAAACTCAGAGAGAGTGCTGAAAGGCCAGTTCATGTCTTCAGGAGCTCGGAACACAATGGAATTACCAATGCCCATCACTTTCCCTCTTCTAGGCATGTAAACATCTCTCTGACCTCCTCCCATGCGCCTACATACACACTAAGCTCCCTCTCCCTTGCCCTGAATCAGCATCAGCAAAGAACCGATAACCTGCAAGTTGGTTGAGGCACAAGACATACAATTAGCTGTGAAATAAAAAACAGCTGGTGCAACTGAATAGCTGTTATTCTGAGCACATGAACCTGAAAAGATACTGTTTATTTTATAAGACAAACAAAATTTCCCTGCTGCTTCATCTAAGAGAGCATCTACCATTGGGAGCTGTCCGTTTTCATTTAGCCGTTCTGGTGCCAGGGCTCCCTGTGCAGGAGTTATAAACAAAGAGCAGAAAGTATCGCTTTCCATGCTAATTTGACAGTAAACAGTACAAATTTGACTGTGCAGCTGTTTATTGATACAAAAAAACCCAAACCAAACTGAAACAGAAAAACAAAAAACAAAATCCAATTTGATATACAATACAGTAGCCAGTGGGCTGGGAGTGCACAGTTTATTAAACTCAAGGATCCAGAGTAGCCACAATCTCTTTCTGCAAAGCACACATCAGGAGATTCTGTGATTGCTGGCTTTCTCCTTGCAGCAGAGGAAGCTATGGAAACTCACGACTTAGTTCAAGATGAGATCTGTTTTTTTTTTTCCAAGGATGCCTTGGAGAGAATATCTCTGTAAACTTTTCTTATATAACTACTCTCTGGTCTCTGTAATGCCAATAAAAGAATTAGAATTTACTTCCACAGTGTCTGCTTAAGCTTGCAATATCTTAATGTGGAAAATAGGTCTTATATGTTTAACTGTAAGACATTTTCTGTATTAAAATAGATTAAATGTCATATTGTATAAAATGGAGAATGACAGTGTTTGTGAGGAATAAAATGAAACTGACACTGAAGTTGCTCTGATATCATTTTGAGATAAAAATGATCAAGGGAAATCAACCACAGGTGTATTGGTTTATTTAAATAAACATATATATTTCAGTTGGTAGAATTCAGACTATGGACTTAATAACTCCTGAGAAGAATGGCCTTAGTTTATATAATGTTAGAGACCTTAAGGGCAGTCCCTTTTGCCTTCTCTATATTCTTTGTGGCCAGGGTCACTGCCCAATTCAGTAGCAAGCCCACATTTCCCCTGCTCTTTGCTGTTGATGTATTTAGAGAAGTATTTCTTGCTGTTCTTGGCACTCGTCATTAGCTTAAACTCCAGATGGTCCTTGGCCTTCCTAGAGCCATCCCTGAACACTCATACAATGTTCCTGGCTCCTTTGCTTGACTTCTTGGTGTATTGGGATGGACTCTTGAGTTTGGAAGAGATAGTCCTTGAATACCAATCAGTTTTCTTGGGCTTATATTCCCTCTAGGGCCCTATCCCATTGGATTCTTCCAAGCAGATCTCTGAAGAGGCCAAAGTTTGTTATTCTGAAGTCCAGAGTTGTAGTGCTGCGTTTGGCCTAGCTCCCTGTTCTCAGGATCTTAAAGAATTCCTACCTGAGGACTTCCAACCTTCCTTCATTTGTGTTTGTAGTTTTGGCCTAAAGCTACTAGACCATAGTAGATATTTTTGTTGTTGCTGTTACTTTGAGTAGTGAGGAATAAATTCTAGGGAGATGCTATTCTGTTGGGTTTGTTTTTTCAATAATATTGCAGGTATGATATTTTTTCCTTTTCCTTTTCCTTTTCCTTTTCCTTTTCCTTTTCCTTTTCCTTTCCTTTTCCTTTTCTTTTCCTTTTCCTTTTCCTTTTTCTTTTCTTTTCCTTTTCCCTTTCCTTTCCTTTCCTTTTCCCTTTCCTTTCCTTTTCCCTTTCCTTTCCTTT
>PTEX01000048.1:3908828-3999419 GCA_003342815.1 Eudromia elegans
CAGACCTACAACACAGGAGGAGGGTGTAATGCTCATATATTCAGCCGGGGAACACTTAATCAACATCGACAACATATACACAAGGACACAAGGGATAAAAAAGGGCTGTTACTTCTGAGATGTGGCATTAATAGAAACAATAGAAACAAATTTAAGGCATTCTTTATATGATTTGCATGACTTTTAGTAAGAATTTTTTGGTTTTGCCCTTTCTCTTACTTATTTTGTTACTGCTTCCTTTGAGAGAAGACTGATGCTATATCAGCCTTTTGGACAAAGGATTCTTTTAAAGGTTTTAATGAAAAGCTTGGAAGTATTCATGCCACTTGATTATGCCAAGTTTTGATTGGATCACTCTCACTTGGCAGAGATGGTGATATTAGCATTGATTTTTAAAAAAATCTCTGTTGTCCAATTTTCAAGGTCAACATTTTGATAAATAAAAGTATGTGTATGATTTTCATTGCACTAAAAGGGAATTTAAATGTATGTATATTAAATACCCTCCTGCACTTTGAAGATTTAAGGTGTAACAAAGAGAGGGCTGAAATCTGCTTTCCACTTCATATAAGCACAGACATGCTCAATTCAGAAGAGTAATATGGGTGTAACAGCGGAAACACTATAATTCCATTTACTTTGTTTGGGTTTTTGAAAGAAAATAAAAAACTCAACTATTTAATGTCCATATTTTCCCCAAAAAATATAAATTAAGTGCCAGCTCTTTGAAATAAAACCCTGATGGTCTTGTTGACTCTCATTGAACACAAAATAAAAGGTTGCACAACTTTGATCCGTGATCTGTTGTTCATCATATTTGGCTGCTGAGGTGGATGGTGCTGGGTTGTGCTGGGTCACGATATTATAATGCCCTGTTTTGTTGCACAGCTAAGGGGCACTGTCACCACTAGTGCTGTCCAGTGATGGATTTGTGCTAATGTAGATCATGATGTGAAATCAGCCCAGTCTTTCACTTTTGAATGTTTAGTCTATCTGTGCTTGCTTTTGTGTTTTCCCTACATGATACCATAATTTGAATGAAGAATCTTATGTTTGAAAGGTAGAAAGCTATTTGCAGTTAACCCTATGCCACTTCTTTGCTGCTCCCAAGTGGTTTGCCGATCTCCTCACACTTGCATGACTGGGATTAGGAACAGAAACAGGAAAGCCAATGAGCAGTTGAGCTAGTCATCCTGCAGCATGTCTGCCTAAAGCAGTCGTGGAGCCCAATTAATAAGAATAAGTCAGAGAGAACGGTCTAGCTGCTCTTCAGCAGTCACAGAGTACTCACACATCCTTTTCCACTCATTTTCCTTCTGTGTACATTGGCTTGTCTGTTGGCTTCAGACAAGAAGCCCAGTGCTTGGACTTGGTGAACCTGGCTTGGGTTTGGCTCTCTCTCCAAGCTTTCACAGGAGCAAAGGTCGATTAGCTTGAGTATTTACATGACTACTGTCTTAAAGTTCTTTGCAAACAGTATGTGCCCTCACGGCCAAGAAGGCCAAGGTGATCCTGGTTGCATCAGGAGCAGTATTGCCAGCAGGTTGAGGGAGGTGATCCTACCCCTCTACTCAGCCCTAATGAGGCCACACCTGAAGTACTGGGGGCAGTTCTGGGCTCCCCAGTAAAAGAGGGATGTGGAGCTTCTAGAGAGGGTCCAGCGATGAACAACAAAGATGATTAAGGTACTGGAGAACCCATTTGATGAGGAAAGACTAAGTGAGCAGGGCATGGTTAGCCTATAGAAGAGAAGACTGGCAGGAGATCTGATCAATATGTATAAACACCTGAGGGAAGAATGCAAAGAGGAGGAGGCCAAACTTTTCTCAGTGGCGGCCAGTGCTAGGACAAGGGGAAATGAATACAAATTGAAACACAGGAAGTTCCATCTCTTCTGCAGAGGAGAGTTGTCCCTAACTCTAAACTAACATCTAAACTGTGAGGTTTAAGCCTCAGGGAGCCAGAAACAAGAAGGGTCCTCCCAGTTGAAACTAATTGGATCCATGCTCTGATGTTCGTGCCTGTTTCCAAAAGGGTATAATGATTCCAGCCAGACTGTTTGCTCAGTGTCAGTCTGAATTTAACTCCATGTTACTTCATTTTATTTTAATTTGACATTATTTTTCTGTTTATTTTACCTAATAAGTGAATCATTTAACTATAAAAGACTCATTTTAGAGGGTTAAGGGTGGAATCTGGAGTGGGTGAAGCTTGGAATAACCACTGACCTGCTCAATTATATTGGAGTAGGGCATGAGCAATGATGTCACATCAGGGATTCAAGCCAGACACGTAGGGGTGAGCAGGCCTCCCATTCTGTCTTTGCTGCGATTGGAAACGTCAGTAGCACTGCTTGAAGGACAAAAAAAGGCTGAGCTCATTTCAAAGATGCCCTGAACTCTCCACCAATCAGAATACATTGACTTTATTGTCGAATTTTCCATGAGGGATGGATTTTTAAGAGAAAATTAATGGTATTTTCACCAGGAAAATATTTTATCATTCAATTCACAGTATCAAGGCATAATTGAAAAATGGAATTATGAAGGTGAGTTCTCATTAAACAAACCTTATCCACGGGGAACATAATTTTTGCTTCAAGAGGTACAAAGCAAAATCAGGATCAATTCTTTCTGAAAAGCAAACCCTTTTATCATATCTCAGATTATCTCCCAAAATAGTCATTTGACTTTGAGGTTCTTTAACATGGAATTGAATTATTCTTGATCTACAATGTTGTGTAGGTATAATTTAACAGGAGATACTTTCATGTCTGCTGGCTTCAAGGGAATTTGTTTCCTCTATGGTCACTTTAGGTGGAGTTCTTATTGCTTAACTTTAGAAATCTGCAGTGAGGATGTCTACATCTAAGACAGCCCTTAATTAATAAGCACAGGAGCCAAAAGGATCCCTTGAGGATTGTTGGATTGTTTCGCTTGGAATTTTTTTTCATTGTGCATTTGAGGTTGATATGTCATGACTTTAAAATGCAGGCCTCCCTATTTACTATAAAATGTCCAGGGTGACTAGTTCTATGCAGAAGTCTGAATTTTAGATGTCTACTAGATCCCCTCCAACCCCATGGACACATATGGAGTCAATGACCCCCAACGAACCCCCCATGGCCATGTCTACCTCCTAGAGCCCCATGTCAAATTGCTAGGGCAATTTGGTCTTGTGGTGCAAAAATGAAAGACAAAAAACTATGCAGAAACTGAGAAAATAGGCATTTTTCATCAAATCCCATGTTTTCAAGGAGAAAAATAAGAAATTTATTTTCATACAAAAAAAAATTAAAATATTTATCACCTCCACTATTTTTGGTTAAAAGCCAGGCTCCATTGGGTTTATTAAAAAGAAGGTTGTATACTAAAATATGTGGAATAGCGTATCTGGAGTGTGTGTGTGTATGTGTGCATAGGAAATGGCAAAAAATCATAAAAAAGAAAGACTTAGAGAAATAAGAAAAAATAAGAAAAGGGAACCTGAAATTCTGTTCTCCAGATAAAAGATATAGATGCAACAACAAAACAGTGGTGAAGCAGCATTTTCCACTCAATACTTTTGTCCAAAAGGAACCCTGAGATAATGTGGTCTGATCCACCACACACCACAGATGGTTACCGTGCAGAGCACTGTCTTGGGTAATATGGCTTGCCTGGCCAAAACGTAGCTTTTATGTGACTACTCAGGTTTTCCAGAAAAGCATCCACTGTTTTTCTGAAGCTCTTGTGTGCAAAATCTGTTCTACTTATTTCTGGACATCATTGACTTTTACATCTGGACGTGTTCAACTATATTTTGTTTGCCTGGGATGGGGAGAGGATGACCCAAATCACACAGTATTGTGTCTCTGTATTCATTTATTATTTAGTCACCTGCAAAACTTTGCTGAAATTTTATCTGAATTTTGTCTGAAAATTTTATTAGCAGCATTTCTTTATATTTTTTTGTTTTCAGAACAATGGTCAAATTACTGATTAACAGAGCCTATTGTACCAGACCCTGAAGGGTTCCAGTGGAATCCCCCTGAAATCCTAAGTCTCTTTAAAAATTGGTATCAGCTTGTCAAATTCTCTTTCAGGTAGTTCTTAGATGCAAATTATCAAGATTTATGAAACTGAAAACCATTTATTCCTCATAGATGACCAATTCTTTTTTCCTGAAAACAATTAGGCTGGGACATGGATTGTCTTTCTCCAGACCTACAAACCAATGCCTCTTGAGTTCAACTTGACTATGAAACTTGACTATAATCTCTGACTAGCCATTATTTTCTTTTACCTTTGTGCAGCACTTTTTATCATGTAAAAAGTTGAGTCAAAATCAATACATTTGAGGAATGTCTGACAATGAGGTTCTACTACCTTAAAGAAGCTGAACTAAAAGGCCAAGTAGCTGACTTGCACAATTCTATACCCTGGTCATTTTTATTCTCCTGCTCTATCTCCTATAAGCACGGATTACTGAAAGCTTTTTGTAGGCAAAATAATTGTAGGAAAAATTCTGCTGTCATTAATTCAGATTCCAACCCACAGAAGCCGTTAAGATTGGAATAGTTCATCTGAGTGCTAATTTTAGCCTTGTGCTGGGACTACGTTGCTTATACAAAACCTCATCAGTCAGATTTTGGAAAACCAAAACCAAATATGACTGATTTAAGAGAAGGATGATGTTGTGGCCAAGGCAATGAATTTGGGCACAGGATACATGAATTCATTTTTGGTCATACTATAGCCTTCCTATCCAACCATGGACAAATAGCACTGTGTGAATAATATAGCAATGGATGCTGCATGGGGTCCTGGCTATCTCTGGGCTATACTTTGGTTCACATAAATCTAAGAGAGCTAATTTGCACTTTACAACCATAACAGAATAAAAGAGTCTTTATTTACATAGAAAGTGAATAACCAAAAGGATAAAGAAGCTAAAGAGATAAAGGATAAAAAGGATTAGAGTACAAGCTGTGATCTTGTCAGTACTTAATATCTGAGTAGTAATAGTTGATGAATGTTTAGTCATCATTTCTTACCAAGAATTTCTCACTCTGTACCTTAATAATTACAGGGGATGCCTATCCTGAGAGAAAAAAAGAATTTTGCTAGAAAGTCAATTATATCGAGCCATATTACTTTTGCTACTAAGAGGCAATATTTGGCTAGTGACAGGGAAATGCAATCAAACAACCTGCATCACATAAACTGAGTGAGACAGATTTGTCTGAAGCTGTCTTGGACTCTCACCCTTGCTCCACCGCAGTAATATGACCCTGCAAACTTTCACAATGAGCTTTTGGCAGTTGCTTTGCTAAAGGTCCATGACTCTTCCGATAAAATCCTCGACACTGATCAGAAAGAAACCTCCAAAGCTGGGGAGGGAACGCATTATTGCAGTGGTGGACATAATGACATCTGGAGGAAGGTATTACCACTTAAAAATTGACCATGGTGGTGTGGTGAGCACTGTGGTTTCTCCTAACTTCAAAGCTTAACATGCTAGTTAGCAGATGACAATATCCACTTCCTTGAGTCTTACTGAATTTATTTACTATCTTTCTTGAAAATTATCTTCTCCACCACATGAGTGACCAAAATGAAAACATCCTACCAGAAAAAAAAAAAAAGCACTTTTACCATAAAGTCAAATGTGCCCATGTTTACACAGGACTTTGATGTGCTTGAACAAGTGCTGACTTCAGATTTTGTAAATTTAGTTAAAATATCCCTAAATATTTTTTTTCCTGTAATTTTTGAACAGTGTTAGAATATGAAAGCTGCTATTAGGTATTCAAAAAGTCAAAGAAATGCATAATTCTGTCTGCCTGATCACTTTCTCAGGAAATGGTTCTTATTTATCTGTTGATCTGCTTATTCTGTAATCTCATCCAGGCAATTATAAAACACACACAAGCATAATCAGACACAAGATGCTGAGAATGCCTAGGTGAGAAAGATGGGGTGAACTGTCAGGATTAGGAAAGAGACTCAGAAAAGTCAGAGGAAAAGGAAGGAGGAATGAACCTTGATTTTGTGCCCACTGCAGCAGGATTCTAAGGTCTGGATGACTCCCAGCATTTCTATTGTTCATTATTCCTTTGAAGTTGGTAAATGTCTGTGAAAATGACTGGCAAAGTTTTCTCACCTCCACCTAAAGCTCTAGTAGAAGATGACAGCCTGCTCCCACAGTAGACTTCTCTGTTGGCTTTAGTAGTTGTTGGTTCATCACTTTTATAAAAAGGATCCAGTGGTTCCCTTGGGCCAGGTGGATGTCAGCATGACGGCACCTGATGTGCCATTGGTGAGGGGAACTTTTTGAGACCTAGGAGATTAAATTTTAAAATACATAAAGTTCTATTCACCTGAAAGAATATTTTATGATTGCAAAATCAAGCCCTCCAAAGCTGCTAAATGCCAGAATTAAGGCTGTCAGTCAACTACAGAACTTTCCCTTTGGCATTATAAATTATGATACAGTCTTCAGTTATCTTATCACACATATTTTTTTTTCCTCAAGGCTTCTGCCTCAGTTAATGCACATATAACAATGAAGAGTAGGAGAAAAAAAGAAAAAAGGGATAGCTACCTGTTAAGTTTGCAGCAAATGAAGCAGAACAGAGTGGGAAAACAGTGCTGAAAAAAGGGAGAAAAGAGCTGCAAAAAGGGAGCTAAACCACTAATTTTGAGATCATAAACTTATGACAATTATTATATGATCTTCCTCATCTCTGTATCTGGGAAGTGCTGACTTGGATTCTAACCAATCATCCGAACAGTCATCACCTTGACAAGGCGCTTCCTCTGAGGCACTTCAGATTCTATGCTGATTGTGAAACCATAGATATAATCTTCACAGACATATATTTTCAGAAAAAAAATTGTAGGGAGAAGTACAAGAATTATTATTGTATCTCTACTATTTTGACTAAAGCATTTAATGACGTTAAATGATTTATTCTTTGGAAGATTTTGCCCTGCCAGTTCTTATAGATTCTGTAACCTCATTCATTCCTTCCTCAGTGGTAAATGCAATTAAATGCAATTAAGAAATCATCTACTCCAGAGGAAATTTTTGTTATAAAAAGAACAAGCAATGCTGAGCACTTGTAAATAAAATTACGTACTTATAGTCTGTGATCCAGCATGCATATTTATGGCAGATCTTATGGTCATCTCGAAAATTACACCCAAATCAAAGGTTACACCAGCAAAATGTCTATAGCATCTGTTCAGACTCTTTATAGCATCATTAGAGGACCTTTAGTCTCACTATTAGCAGCAAGGAGATGGAACATGGGTCATACTTATGGTCATGTTTTTTTCTACTTAAGGTTGATCTCAGAGCCAATCAACCCAACTAATAGAACAAGTCTGAAAATGCTGGACAAATGTATATGTTGTGGTAGCAGATCCAGATCGGTTGCTGACAGTACATTACAAGGGACTTTGTGAATGGTAAAATCAGGTTTCGAGTAGACACAGACCTGGTGCACAAGCCCCACTGTGGTACAGCAAGCTACTGCGGTTCCTCCTCTCCCTGTACAGGTCTTAGTATCATGTGTGTTAAGACAGATTGCTTGGACATTTCCACCTATGCTATAAGTGGATTGTCCAATCATCCTATATATCCACAATGCCATACCACATTCTGGGCCTGCATTGATAATGCCATGTAGAGAAGCTCAGGCTCTCTCTTACAGGAGCCTCGCCTACTGGAATCAGTTCTCCTCTGAACCTGAAATCAGGATGGATGATGACAGGGTGTCTAAGCAGACCTGCTCATTGCAGGAGAATGTCTGAGGGCTAATAGATGGATATTGAGGCAAGCTGAGCTCTTCCTTTGCAGTCCATCTGGAGAATATTAGCAAGTAGTACAGAAAAAAAAAGAGATAAGATTGAAATATTTGGGTAAAAAGTAGCTCTGATGTCACTGCTACTGCTGAAAACGACAGACAAGCACTAAAAATGATGTCAGCTGTCTTGTACTGCATGTGTGCAAGGGCTAAGGGGAAAGAAAATTGCACTGAGAAGTGTAAGTCTAGTTTTCCAACATTGTGAAACATGCTCTGTAACCTTCCTGATGCTTTTCTGATGTAGTTACAGATGCTTGTGTGACATGTCAGTATTACAGAGCTGGAAAAGACCTCAAGATGACGCTGAGTCCAACTTCGGAAAACAAGGCTGAGCTTTACTTTATTCACTACCTGGTACCTTTGCCTGCCCTAGTCTGAAACACATCCAGCGACAGCAGTCTTGCAGCCTCCCAAGCAATCCCTTGGTTTAGCTTTAAAAAGTTTATTTAATCTGAATTGTTCTTGATGAATTTTAAGCTCATTATTTCATATCTTCCCTTGCTCTTTCTTTGTCCTTTGTATGCCAAAATACATACAAATTCTGAACTGTCCAAACCAGGGCTTTGAAACCCTCTCTTTCTCTCTCTCTCAAATGAAATTTTACTTTCGATTATGTGTTACTGTCAAGGAAAATCTGATTAAAGAAATAAGATTTTCGCTTTGGTCTCTGAGTATTTTCTTTTAGCCCTAGTTGTCATGATTTGAGCGAGCTCTAGAGAAACCTGTGATCTTCTTCAGTTTTAAGGGAGCTTACCTTCCTCTGAGTCTCAAAGAATGGCCCTACCATGATCATAGTGAATGGCTTGTTTCACAGATGATCCAAATAGGTAAATTTTTCTCAGACACTGGCCGAAAAAAAAAAAAAACAAAAAAACCCCCTCAGTTTTTCTATAGCCTGATAGATTTTCATCATTTATTTTCCGCCTGACATCACTGAAAAGTGATGTGAAATAGGTAAGTCTGTCAGTTCTCCTCTTGCATTCTCACTCAGACATATACAAACCAGAGGGTGTATAGAAAGCATGGGAAATGAAAAAAAGAAAATCTGAAAATTCAGGCACTTTCTACTTCCACAGTGAATGAAAAGTGAAGGACCTCATGTACTGTAAGTCCACTATAAGGCTTGCAAAGGCAGCAGGCTGCACCCGAGAACATGTTGTTGTTTGTGGCTCCTTGACCACAGGAGCGCCTGGAGACATGAATCCACAGTGAGACTTTGAAAAAGTTATATTAGGCTATTGAGCAACTGGATTAATGAAACTCTGCTTGTTTTCCTATTTGTGGTGTCTCTCAGCTTTGCAACCCATAGCAAAAAAAAGGAGCTTCTGAGTACATTTTTATCTAAAGTATTACATATTTTCACACTAGACTGTTTGATGTCTATGTTAGTCCAGACACAAATTAGCTGGGAAAAATATATATTACATACATATGCATGCATGCACACACCCCTTTGCTGCGAGAGTTTTAGGTCACAAAGTCAAGCACTAAGAAACTAGGAAATGCTACAGTTTGAGCAGCCCTTGCAACCTCCACATGCAGAAGGTTCACAAAAACGTCTCTGTTGAAACTGTCGCATCCTGTTTCTTTGACACAACCTGCGCCTCATTCAGTGCTTGGGATCAATAGTTCTGGGGGTGACCAAGAAGTGTAGCCAGTCAGGATCTGCTATATGGCAGCCTATACATCCCTGGAAGCTGTGGGAAATGGGAATAGGGGGGAGAGGGAGAAGTGTGGTGTAACAGTCCCCACCTGCTTTCTCACTGTGATTTCCACTCTTGGTGTTGCTAACTTTTGTCATTATATCCCCGCTCCCTTAGTATTCAGAGTTGTTTCTTTTCTTCCAGCTGCCGGAACACAAGCAATTTTTTTTTTCTTTCCTTTAAAAAGGAAACATATTGCCAGTTCTGGTAACTGTGGGAAAACTCTATATCGCAGCAGGTTGCAATGCACGCTCAAAGGGCTGTATTTTTCCAGCTCGCACCCACCTCGCTGCCCGGCACCCTGCTTGCCTTGCAGCCCCCCAGCTCCCTCCTCGCAGCCTCCCTGGTGCAGCTGGGCACCAGCAGGAGGAGCAATGGGAGCACATGAAAGGCAACTCCCAGCTCTCCAGCAGCCTCCTGTTCCCAGCGCCCCTTCCACAGCCAAGAGCAGCAAATTATCTGGAAACTCGTACTTGGCTCAGGCCTGGAGGAAACTCCAAAGCTGTTAAACCTGAAAAAAAAAAAAAAAAAAAAAAAGGCTCTGTGGAGTGTGTGCGACCTCAGAGTTCCCAAAGGCTCATTTTGTAGGATAATTTCACTGGATAATTTCACAGGAGAAGGTTTCTCGCAGGAAAAGGCATGTCTCTGACACTAGGGTAAGCCCCTTGCTGAATTCCAAACCTCTGCTCCAGAAAAGGGAGATAGCAGATTTTTTATTTTATTTATTTATTTATATTTTTTAAATGAAACCCCTATTTGGGTTTTGCTTTTTTTTACCCGGTAAAACAAAGGATTTTATCTTAGGCTCTGTTTTGGAAACAAGTGTATCATTTTTGTAAAATTCCGGCACAAATGGTTAAATTAACAAATTTATGAAGAGCTGCGAGAGGAGCATGATAGTGGGAAGAGGGAGCAGCTTCCTTTACAATGAACCAACCACATGTATGCCCCAGGGCAGTGCCCTATAAATGCCAACATAGGGCTAGGGGCTTGGGTTGGGTAGCTCTTCTGCAGATGAAGATCTGTGCTACACCAGTCAGTGTGAAAGGAGGGCTATGGTTTCCTTAATTTCCTCTCCCCTGGTAAACATGTTCCTGGGTAGATACATAGCCACTGTTGGAGGATTGGGAGGAAACGGGTGCAGAGCAGATTAAACTCTTTGCTGCTCAAGAGCCTCAAGAGCAAGGATTCAGGACAAACTTAGGGAATAGACTAATGAAACTGTGGCCATCAAGCGAGGTATCTGCATGGTTAGGCAAGGCAGAAGGCTGGATTTCATGGATGCTTACAGGCATAGTGAGGGCAATTTAAATACCCAAGACCAAGGTCTTTCTGTCAGGTCTCCTCCAATCTGCCGGTAGCTGTGCATAGAGGTGAACCAAATGAAGAGCGTTGTTACGGCAGTTTGAACTCAACACCATTTTTCCCAAAGCCAAGAACAAGCTCTTGACAAATTCTAGAAAAATGCAAGTTGTCAAAAAGGAAAAACAAGTTTCCAAACAGTCTACCTGGCTTTGCAATAGTGTGTTTCAAACAGCGGGCAATGCCCTGGGGCTGCCGTACCCACGTGCAAACTCAGTGTGTTGTGTACCAAGGGCATAGCGCCCATGGTGGAGGGGCATCCAGGGTGACTGCAGTCACTCTCTGGTAAGCCCCCTCTGGTACCCTGCTAATTTCCTAGGCAGCCGCAGCGGTGCAGGGCAGCCAGTCATAAATTACCCCGAGATTCCTGAGGCAGGAAAGGGATGATGGAGCTGAGGTTGAAGTGCAACATATGCTGGGACTCTTCTGCTCCGCTCTGTTGGGAAAACAGCGAGACCAGCTTGGTACAAGCCACTGTGAAATGGCAGGACATTCTTGTGGTTGGCCCTGTTATAATTTTGCTTTGGCAATATTTTGCACATCTCTTGTCTTTTGTTGGGCAGGGGAGGGCGAGTTTGAACCTTTAAACCCACTACATAAACCCACTACATCTGGCTTTGTTCCCAGCTGCAGCAACACGAGAGGGAAAAGGCAGCATTTGAGCTTAGGAGAAGAGCAGAGCTGGTCAAATGATTCATACCTGATAATTGCTTTTGTTATTTTTCTCACTTAAGGACCTCATGCAAATGTGTTGGGTTTTCTTGTTTCACTATCTCTAAAGCACAAAAGTTGAAGAAAGGAAAATTCATCTCACTGGTACTGCTGCCCTAAAAAAAAAAAAAAAAAAAAAAGGAACCCTTCTTTCTCTCCACCTGAATTACCAGAAAATGTGTTTTTCAAGGAAATTTGTAAAAAAAAAATCCAAAACCAAAAAGTTGTTTTTCAGCCCACATTTATTTCCACGTCCATTCTATATAGGCAGAGGTTGTCATATATGATATTGCATCAGGGTACAAGAAGATAAAGATTCAGAGCCTACTGTTCCAAAATGTGGGCATTTAGCATGGCTGAAAAGCTAACAGCAGAGAAAGCAGGCCGGTGTGTGGGGTGGTGAATTCAGGCTCTGAGTCCTCATAATAGATATTTCACTTGTTGATTCCTCAGAATATTTTTCTGTAAGTAGAGCTAATTTTGCTGGTTGGCTTTGTAAAATACTTTGAGGATTATTGGCCAAAATGGCCAGCTAGGAAAAAGGTATTATGAATAATGTTAGTAGAACAGATGACACAAAGTCAAGCTGCTCCAGTTTTATTTGGTAGCCAAACACATGCTCCAGTTTTACAAATTATACTGGAAACTATCTAATTTCACGAGCACTTGCCACTCGGTGCCACAGCTTTGTGCCTCTGGCTCCACAGCTAAGGTGAACATAGTATAATTACCAGAGAATTTATGTCAGTTTTGTGGAAATTTTATGATTATTCACAGCTGAAACTTCAAATGTCTTAAAGCACTTGATAGGCATAGGGTTTCCCGTCATGAGTCCCCTGAGATCTACCTACAGCGCTGGCCATTGCACCTTGCAACTGGCCTCTCCGAGCCAAGATCTGGGCCCACACATGGAGTTCAGGCTCTGAGTTTATGAGCTGGGGAAAGCAATATTTCCCTTTGCTTCCATTAACTAATTCATAGGTGAAATCGGTGCAGGAATCGGTGCAGAAAGATTGGCAAGGGAGTGTCCATGGTGAACAAAGACGTTGTCCATATAGGTAATCGTCCATTTTCTTTATCAGCATGTTCTGTTCAATCACAAAAACAAGCACAAATCCTAAGAAACTGAAAAATCAACATCTGCTAAACCTTTGCACTCTGGCACAGCCTGTCAGCTGTGCCTTACTCCAGATATTAGCTCAAATTGGCCAATTTTTTAATCTTAAAGTGTTTTGTATGAGTACGGTTTAAGATACCTACAATGGAACAACTTTTTCCTATAAACTCCATTCATAAAAAGTATTTCTAAAGACAAGAAAACCAGAGTCATTCAGATGATAATTTTCAGGGTTGTGCAGTCCAGAAAGCCTGAGCAATAAAGGAAACAGCAGGCTTGCCTCCCTATTTCCTAGCATTGGTCATATGGTAGTTTTAAGTCTTTCATTTTGCAGCTGAGGTGTGCTAAAAGCAGAGGGAGCAGCTATTCCCTGGGGCCAGTCCCTAAGCTGGGTCAACCCAACCACTTTTGATCATGAGATCCTGTGTTTGATGAGGCTGATGTAAAACCAGAGGCATCTGCTGGGGAGGAGCACAGCTGCTGGTGAGCGCGCAGGGGAAGCAGAAAGGTGGTGGCTCCAGGAAAATCGGCTTTGTCAGCTCCAATTTCATGTTAAAGATACAGTGGTTCTCGGCTAGTGCCTTTGATCTCCTCAGTAACCCACAATTTAAATTAAAATTTTCAAGGAGGGGAAAATAAGTGGCTTAAAATTAACTTAGTAGCATAAAATAATTCCTAACATTGTCTATAGTGTCTGATACCAGCCCCACTCATAAAGTATTACAGTTAAAATCTAGTCAATCAGCTTCTTTGTAGTAAGTAAAATCCCTGTATACGCACTCTGAGGTTAAGCAAGACACATTTTTCTTCATTTGGCTGCGGAAGGGATGGTTTTCATAATTTTTCCCATTAAAGACTAGGAAGAAATCTCTCTTGAATGCAGTGAGCATCCGCAGAGTTAGTAAAATGGGCTGAGAACCACGAGGGTTTTTGACAAAATGGTTGTTTCAAAACAGAAGCAAAAGACACAAATCAGTGAAATAAATAACACATAAATCAAGTAGAAAATTTTTTTTGTTTGAGCCCTAACTATCTGATTTTAGCACCATTTTGGGCTACCTATATAAAAAAATAATTTTGTGAGCCTCTGTGGTGTGGGAACTTCATCAGCTTCTCAAAATAACATTTATTTTCAGTAGTGCAGAAATGAGAGGTATGAGTCAAAAATCAAGGTCTTTTTATACTACATGCTGTACACAAAGAGAGGAAGAAGCTGGCTCTGGTGCTAAAAGATAACGGTCTGGAGAGGTGAGACTGCACTAAAACGCAAGTCCCACTTTCGTTACGTTATAAAAGAGGAACTAACAGCTACATACATCACGCACAGGACTGAATCACAATTTTATCTGAGGCAAGATGAGAAACTTGCAGCTTGGAAATAAATTCTATTTCACACAATATTAATCCCAGGCTGGCAGGTCTGATCCTGCACTGCAAGACAGTCGAGCTAATGGACTGGCACATGCACCTGGTGGTGATTGAGGGCAGTTTGATGCAAAAATGGACACTGGTGGAGATGCTATATTGTGGCTTTGAGGTTTATTGCCAGCTCGGGGCTGGCACCCTGCGTGCATCTTTCTGAGCCCGAGAAGGAAGCAAGCAAGGTGCTGGTCTCTGTTTCCTTTTTTCTTTTTTGCATTCTCCGAAGTGGTTTGCACAACAGTGGCTTGCTCACAGCAGCTGCCCTCCAGGGCTTGCAAACTGGAGGGTGCTGCTTGGTAAACGAAAGTGGAACAACCGCCCTCTGCCCCGAACCTTCTGAGAAGCCGCGTGGAGGCAGCCCCGAGCTCGCAGTCACCAGGGGATTGCACCCGTCCTTCTGCGCAGAGGAAACTCATCCGCAGCCCCGTCGTCTCACAGCTTTGCAAGCGGCAGACGTGTCCTGCTTACCTGCCACGTCATCGCGCAACTCGGGAGCCTCCGGAGCGGAAAGCCAAGCTCAAAGTCGTAGTAACTCATATCCTCTGTGGATCTGCAGAAAGAGGACCTGAAACTCACGCTCACCGGCGGGTTGTACAAGTTGCAGAAAAAAACCGCCAGCCTCAAGACCAGGGTCTGGTCCTCAGGCATGACTGGGAGTTTTGCATTAGAGATAACGTTCTGTGTTAAGCAAATAAAATGCATTCCTTGTGTCAGGTCTTCAGCTGCATTTTTTTTTTCTTTTTTTTTTTCTGAACAGTGAAATGGTGGCTTATGCATTTGCATCTAAATATGGCTACAAGATTAGGTAAGCATGATAATAACAGGCTGTGGAAACGCACTGACCACAACTCAAAGCGTAAGTCACAGTGTATGAGAATACACATGTTTGGGGGTTAGGTTTATGAGAAATAGAGATATGAATGATGCTGTGCTTGTGAGGCATGGGCCTCATGTTTTCTTAATGCCAGGAGTGATTTATTTCTTGTAAACAGTTTTGCTCAATTGGGGCATCCAGTTACTACAGACCTTGTTTGATATAAAAACTAACAGCAAAGAAAAATATTGCCCTAGCAAGGTTTAACTGGTTGTCAGTACAAACATGTGGCTGGACATGAATTCCGCTGCTTGAAATACCCTCTAGTCGCTCAGCAACATCTTAATGTCAAGAGGAGATTATAGTCAGCGTTCCCATTGAGCCATGACTCAGAGGTACTGTATGGAAAGAGGATATTTCCAGAAAAAGAGTGATATGGAAACTAAACACAGAAGTGCTGGAAATCTTCTCTTCCATTAAAAAAGAAATAAAATGAAAAAGAGAGAGAAAAGAAGGAAAGAAGGAAAGAAAGAGAGAATGAGAGAGAGAAAGCGAGAAAGCGAGAAAAAGAGAGAAAAAGAGAGAAAGAGAGAGAAAGAAAGAGAGAAAGAAAAAAGAGAGAAAGAGAGAGAAAGAATGAAAGAGAGAAAGAAAGAGAGAGAAAAAAGAGAGAGAGAAAAAAGAAAGAAAAAGAGAAAGAAAGAAAGAAAGAAAGAAAGAAAGAAAGAAAGAAAGAAAGAAAGAAAGAAAGAAAGAAAGAAAGAAAGAAAGAAAGAAAGAAAGAAAGANAGAAAGAAAGAAAGAAAGAAAGAAAGAAAGAAAGAAAGAAAGAAAGAAAGAAAGAAAGAAAGAAAGAAAGAAAGAAAGAAAGAAAGAAAGAAAGAGAAAAGATACATGAAAGGGTAACTGCTGAAGTGGAAGTTCAGCTGCTGCTGCAAACATTATGAAAATACACTTTACATGCACGGTTCCTCATGTATAACTACATTTCACAGCACATTTCATCACCCACCCTTGCCCTCCCTTTTGTAATTCAGAAAAGATGCAGGAAGAAACCTTGCTTCTCAACAAGAATAAGTGCAAAATCTCAGGAAGGTGACATTTTTGCAAAGCAAGAACTCCGATAGCTTTAAATGGCGTAGGTTTTGCTTGCGTTGCATAAAAGCAGACTATTAACATACCTTAGATACTTTGAAACGTATGGAAATGTTTTAAAAAAAAAACACGGAATGAAGAGATTGGCCCCAGTGAAATTTACATTAAAAAAAAAAAACAAGGAGACACTTAAATATTCATAGTTTCCATTTCTAATCTTTCTCCCCATAAGTTTTTTGACATGTACATAATTCTCAGCTATGTTTGCGAGATGCCCAACATTCTGAGGTTAGATGCATATTTCTTGTTTGGATCCAAAGAAGTTATTTTAAAAGTTCTGATCCTGTACAGACTTAAACACAAGTAACTCTAAAATGGCTGCAATGGTATAGTTTTAGAGGTCGACATACACACATATGCATAAAAATATCTATAGGATCAGATAGAGAATCTAGGTGGGATAAGAATAACCTATAATTTACAATATGCTGAGCGTAAAGAGTCATAGATCAGATTCATAAGATCCATTTGGAAGACAGTCACTGCTCGTGGTGCACCCTAAGGGTCAATTCTGTGGCCAATATTGTGTAACATCTTCAGTGATGACCTGGGCAGTGGGACGGAGAGCACCCTCTGCAAGTTTGTACAAAATATCTAAAACTGAGCAGATAGAAAGATAGATCACAGTGTAGTGCTGCCATTCAGAAGGACCTCAACAAGCTGGAGAAAGAGGCTGACAGGTACCTCAAGAAGTTACACAAAGGAAAATGCTCCTAAAGAGGGATAATCCCATGCAGGACAGCTTGGAGATTAGCTTGCTGGAAAGTAGCTTGGCAGAAAATGTCCTCTGGGACAACAAGTTGACCACAAGCCACCAACGTGCCCTTGTGGCAAAGAAGGCCAACAGAATCCTGGGCTGCATTAGGAAAGGTGGTGTCAGCAGGCCGAGGGAGGTTATCCTCAGCCCTGGTCAGACCTTTGTAGAAGCTGATGGATTCAGCTCTGGTCATGACCATACTGGAGTATCTCTCACAGGAGAAGAGGCCGAGATTTGGTCTGAGTGCTGTGGATGGAATCCTCAGGCAAGTACCTTGTGCTGAAAGAATTTTCCTTTGACATTTTTCAATGCAATTTTTCATTTCACCTGAGCATTTTCCAGTTCTCTGTGTGCAGTGTCCAATTCCTAGCAGAGACTGGCCTAGAGAATGTCCAGTTATGACACTGGCCATAGAAATAGTTTGTAATCAGAGGCTGAATTGAATTTCTTGACAAAGAGCAAAATTTATAGGTATTCTAATCCTGAACCGTACACAAATTTTGTGGTTGTCTGTAATGTTTGCTTTCGTTATTGCAGAAGACCTAGACCTCAAAGTCTGCACAAAGCCTATTAAAAGTGACTTCCTCTGTTAAGAAAAAAAAAAACAAAAAACACCCTACAGTTCAACCCAGAAACATCTAACATTTACACACTCCAAAAGTAGCTTTGCAAGTGTCTGGGTGAGGCCACCTCCAAGATGCACCAAGGTGGTGGGAGGTGGCTGGTGTCTGGGGGCTAGAATAAATCATCCAGTGGGACAGAGCTGATACATGAGCCACCAACTAGATGAGAATAAGGTAAGTGATAACCAAGTAGTGAAAGCTGCTAAGCTACTGCTGGCCAACAATGTAGAGAGTGCACTATATTTTCTTTTTTTTTTCAAGATGGTCATTTTTAGGCTGTATGGCATGAGAGATTTTTATGAAAGGAATCACAGGAATAGCACTAAAATAGGTTTATGCCTTTTCATGGAAAAGCTCTTCCAAATTTGTGCAGCAACCTGGAAGGCCATAAGGCTATGAAGATGACTTTCAGAAAGAGAGCAGGTAGACAACAAATATTATCTTCACAGGTAGCTCAGAGCCTCTACTTCCTACTAGAGAAAGAGGTGGACCAAAATCATATGGACTCTTGGAGTCCATATCCAAGAAATTGGATTTCTTCAGCTGTAATTTGGAAGAGAATCCAGGCTATGGCTATTGTAGCACTAAAGATCCTATTGCTGCTAGCATAAGCTGGAGCCTTTTCCAAAGAGAGATAAGCAGTGAAGGATGTAATATTGAACCATTCTGCCAGCCCGGAGGTGACCCTTCTGAAATAGCCTTGAGGCCTACATGTGCATGGCAATGCAGTGAGGTACATCCCACACTGCTTTCACTGTATCTTTTCTGTGGTTAGGAGAGGGCTTCAGTGCTCAGGGATGTCAGCTGGGCATCCTTCCTGAACACTAAATTTATTTTAAAATGTAAATATTGCTGATGTGTGCACTTAGCCTTGATGAAGTCATTAATGTGGTTTCCAGCAAACTGTTCATAAAATTCATGGCTGCACTTAATTGCTACCATGTTCTTCCTCCTCACATATTCTTATATTAATATGAAAAAAATGTTGAAAGACCCAATAAACTGCACACAGAAAAGGAATGCTTGAATTGAAGTAAGATCACCACAGATATGCAGGCCTGTTGTCAAACAGTGTATTATGTGTCACTTAAAGCACTGAACAATGCTCCAGCCAGCAAGATGGCTCAGGTCAAGTTCTGATGACTCAAATGTCACCAGCATTTGCATGACACTGTGTGCCACAGACACACAGGGAGCGCTGGGAGATCCGACTGCAGCTTCGGTGCACTAGTTGTGTCACTACTTTGGTGATACTCTGTTCCCACAATACTGAATGGCAGGTTCACTAAAGAAGACAATTGGTGAATAATGCTTTAACAAAAGGTAGGATTGCCTAGCCTGGGAAAGCTGGATTTTCTTCTTATGCAATGCTTCTGAACTTATGCCACCAGAGAAGTCCAGGGCAATGTTGAGGTGCTAGCTAAACCTGCTTTCCCTGGGGTCTTCTTGTGGCCATTTGCAGACCAGGGAGCACATAACTTGCTGGCTAATATTTGTGTGGTGCTACAAGCTGTTTGGTTTTTTTCCGTGCTGCAGACTTACAATGTTTCTGCAGAGAGAAAGAACCACATGCAAAGCTCCAGAAGTGTGTTCCAACCCTTTGAAGGTACTGCACTTACTTCTAGCTTGGTGCAGAAGAGAGTTAGGATTAATCTCACCTAGCTTTAGTTTTCTAGAAGCTGAACACCTTGCCTGACCTGTTTGTTTAGTCTCTCTATATTCAATTGCATTTTCAGAGGGCACTGAATGCTGCCTGTCTTAGCCTAGCATATAGAGACATACTATCCCTGGGAAGTTTCTCCCTCTTCCTGATTCTAATCCCATCCTGATCTTTCCCTCCTGACTGCAGTAGGCATCTCTCCGTGGAGGCCTTGCTGCTCCAGGCCTTGCAGCTAGAATTGCCGTCTTTCTAGCTCAAGTGTCCAGGGAAATTTTGACCAGTGACTGCACAATAAAGAGTATTGGAAGGTTACAGACTTAATACAAGTATTGAATGAGAATATTGTGCTTTGTAGGCATATCACAAATCCAAGAAATCAGTGTAGTTATGTTAAGCATGCATTCGACTTCACATCCTATTTTTTCCAACATAGGTTCCTGGAAGTCATTGTGAGTGGACCAGGATTCTCCATCTGGTGGGCTGGATGGCTGGTGCTACTGCAGCAGAGCACAATGCGAACTACTGTCTGGACTTTCCCTAAGTGGTTCTTTCATCCTGACTTAGAGTTTTGGTTCTGCAGACAACCTAACAGCTAGCAGCTGATGGCTGGAGGACTAGCCATCTTCTACTGCAGAAATCTGGTGTGCTGGTGACATTCAGCTGAGGAAGCATCTATCTGCACGTAACACCACGTAGCTCCTCAGGACAAGAGTGGGAATACATTTTTCAGCTAGCAACTGTGGGTGAAACAAGTTGGCAAGCAGAACATAACCATCCCAGTCAGGTTTCAGCCAGGACTTGGGGAACGACACTTTGATTTTAAAGCAGCCTGGCTGCAGTAGAATCATGAGGAAAATCTTTGTTTCCTGCCTCCCTCCAGACACTAACATTCAAAGCTTAGCGAGAGGCATCTACAAAATGTTTGAGGGAAGACATCACCATCTGGAATGGAACTGCCGAAAAGAGGGCAAGAAAGACTCCTTTTTCACAAGTAACTTGTTTAATAAAAATAAAATTCCTCTTGCATTTCTGACATGGGACTGTAACCACTCCACCCTAACTCGCTTTGTCATACTCAGATCTATGAAGTAAGAGGAAATTATAGAAATTTATCATGTCTGGGTTCTCAGGATTGATTATGACTTGCTGCTTTTATCTTCCAAACAGTCACTAAATCTAATTGCCTTGTTGTAATGGATTAACCCCTGTGGTCCACAGTAGCATTTATATTGTGTTCAAAGAGCATGTTATAGAGTTAGGGCACTTTTTTTGCAGCAAAGTACGTTCAAAGCATGTAAGCACTCGTTGGGCATAACTCACCCTTTTGTGGATCTTGGGGGCCTAACTAGCTCATTGTGTTACTGTTCTGCAAGGATGAATTTCACATCATTGTGGCAGCAACTACATATGGGTCAAGGGGCCTACCAGTGTAGCCATTTCTTTGTAATTACAATGCAAGCAGCTTTTGAAAACCTGAGTTCAAACACTACTTTACTGTAGTAAAGAACATTCCCTTGGTGATATTCCTGGGATCAGTAGTAGTAGTCATAGTAGTATCTTAGCCCTGGGAGACCTGAACTATAGGGTCAGGTCCACAAGAAAGGCTATATAAATACAGTCCTGGTGTTAATAAAGTTACAACCTAAGTTGGCTTGCCTGGTGTTTGCCAAGGACGCACACACAGACCGTCATTGTGACTCACCTGGCCCCAGCATCTCGTAAATTGGTGGTGTTATGATCTTGTACTTGAGCTGCAGATGCAAGGCAAGGAGAACATATGTCTGCAGATAGCAGCAGCAGCAAGGGGATGCAGCAACTGCTGCTTGGCTTGACAACCGGTAGTCAAAACACACTGGTGATCTACACCCTGATGTGTTTCTTTGGAAGCAGCATGGCAGAGGAAACTTATAAGGAAGGGTATGTGGGAAAGTATGTGAAGAACTAAGAGAAAGTGGAAAATTCAGAAGAGGGAAAGGACCTTAGGAGACATCATGTGCAAGAGCCACTGGTGCTAGATGAAGAACACACATATCCATATCTGTATCAAGAGAGGAATGAGAGTGCTGTGGGATAGAAAGGGGAAAAGAGAAATGGTGACAAGAAAATGTCACACCAAATGTCACCAAAGCTATATCATATTTTTAGATGAGATCCAATGTGGAACAATTTTGAGAAGGAAGAGAGGAGAGGGATGATGGTGAGTCAGAGGGAAAGGGGAAAAGCTGGATTGAAGTGTTTGGTTACACTGAAGATGTGGAGTTGTCTGGAAAAAGCTAAAAATTACTTAGCTAGAATGCCAGCAGAGTTAGAGGAGGGTGTAGAGGATAAGAGGGAAATCAGCCAAGTCTTGGACTTTCCACAAGACAGTCTCTGCTCACCAGAGGGGACGAACAAGAAGCGGCTGAGGGAGAGCCACGTCCTCGGCAGGCAAGGCTGGGCAGAGGAGGAGAGAAACAAACAGGTAAGGCTGGGAACGAGGAAGGGAGGCAGAACCCACCATCAAAGCGGAGTCCAGTAACAGAGACCCAGGAGGAGCACCGGCCATGCATGACGAAACCAAGTCCAATGGGCAGCTCTTTAGAGAGGATAAATCACACAGCTGCAAAGCGCTTCCAGAAGAACAAGTGGATGTGGAGATTCACCTCCACAAACAACGCTATAAAGGAGAAGTGGATCAGGTTCAAGATTCAAAAAATGGATTTTTAGTGGAATTATCTTTTTGATTCATTTCAGAGGGAATAGGATTCAGTTGTAGTTCAGTCTCCAAATTCAGTATGAATATAATCTAGCATATTCTTTCTTTGATCATGTAAGACCAAATAACAATCTCATATCAGTGTGAAGTAAATGTTTAATAATTTCAAACAAAAGTGTAGAAAAGGTAAACCTATATCTCTAAGTGTTTTACTTTAAAGGAAAATGACTTCTCCAATACATGTTAGTGGGTGCACAGTTGCCAATCTACTAGGTTTATTTCACTTTTTACAAAGTACTTTTAATTAGAATGATTAAGGAAATTCTTGTCTTAACCATTAAAAAAATAATTACTGTTAAAGATCTCATACTCTCCCAAGTCGGTTTTAAATTTTGATCGACATACTGATAAAAGTTTAAATGAGATGCTTCACAAAAACTAGATGTCATTGCAAAATGTGATCAGTTTAAAGCCTGTCAAATGAGAATGTATTTTAGTTACAGAATTTGCTATAAAATACTTCTCCACTGACTTGAGTTCCATCTCGAGTACGAACTCTAGTTCCACCTCTACATTTGGTTTCCAGAGGTTAGTTCAGGATGCATTGCTGATCACTACCTTGTTGTCTTCTGACCCGTCTTTAACTCCAATATTTTCCCACTGTAGCAAGTCACGAGGCTTCACACGGGCAGGCTGAGATTCCTATGTCTAGGGATACATCATTACTGTGGATATAACCATGACATATTTGCAATCAACAAACCTTTCTTATCTGAGATGAGCTTAACTGTACTATTCAGAATCTGCATTGCAGAATAATTTATAGCAGTTCACCAGGACACAAGCTGATACAGAGAAAGAAAACAACATTTTTATGCACAGATCCTGCAGGGTGCTGTAACTTGGGTTAACTGTTTCACTGCCTTTTAAGGAAATTTGTTAATTAGGGTAGACCACAAAAATTTGCCTGTTAGGAATGCAAATTCAGTGCTGCTTTCCCTATGCACATATTTTTATGCTGGCGAAGGTAATTCTGGATGTTTCTGTGGTGTCCTTCAGGATTCTTACTCTGAATATTAGTGTAGCACTGGTTTCAATTCTATCTAGTGGCGATGAGTTCCCCAAGTTAACTATGACTAAAGGGTGGGCTGAGAAAACAGCCTTTGAGAAATCTGCTCTCACCTCAAAGCCCAGGTCTTGCTGGAGTGGTGGCCCCTCCATGGTAGACCTGGAAGGAGGCTGGAGACCAACTGCAACCCTTTCAGGCGTGCTCCAAGTATGAATGTACCTGTGTCAGGCAAGTGCCCTTCTAAGGTCCTGGGCAAGTGAACCTCTCAGCACGCCCTCCAAGTGTCACGTCTGCAAAATATGACCCTTCCCTTGAGTGGTGGCCATGATGCTTCCTATGCAAAGGTGGGAGTGTGTTTGCATGGGTCAAAGAGAGAAGGCTGGTTCTGGCCAACAGAAGAAGAAGAAGAAAAAAAAAAAAGAAAAAAAAAGAGGAAGAAAAAGAAGAAAAAACCTGAAATAAATAGCCAGCGTGAGGACAAACCTGGTACCAGAAGGCTTCACTCATGTTCAGACACGAACAAAAGGTCTAGGTACTGGCAAAAGGAAGATGTAAAAACTAACTAAAGAATAGAGTGGGTGTATTTAGTATTTATGTGAGACCAACATGGCAAACTCTATTTAGGTTTTATACCAAAAGCTTCACCTTTTGCAGCCTGTGGGTTTGAGTTGCACTAACAAAACACAATTACTGCTGTGGATTTTCTTGCTTACAGTGAAAGGCCCCAGGCTCATCAGTGTGGCCTCTTTGACAGCTGGCACACAACAACAGAGGCATATGCCAAAGTTGCTCCATCTTCTCCAAGGCGATGAACCAGAAAGAGCCACAGTGCTCTAACCTGAATGCTTTCTTTTGGTGAGCTGGAAGTCCATTGCTTTCTTAGAAAGCAGACAGAAGTTGCAATATCTCTCTATTTCTCACGTATTCCACCGCTGGTCACTAGCCAGAGGCACCCGTTTTGCTAAATGGCTTGATGAGTGAGGAGTCAGTTTATGTCTGCGTGACTTACTTTACTTAAATACCTACCTCAGTCCTGCATGACCAGGATGGGCAGAGCAATCCCTCCTTTCTGAACCTCAACCAAATGCCTGCCTCTGGCTCCTGAGATTTCTCAATTAGGAAAATAGCTCCAGTCAGAGATTCAATGAGAGATGAAAGCAAGAGTCAACAAAAGTTCTGATTCAAGAAGTTATTAAGAAATTCTCGAAGTATCAAGGCCCTTAGCTTTCCCTTACAGTCCTATGGCTGACTTGGGGCCCAAGAGTTCCTGAGTTTCCTTCAACAATTAGCCAGCAAAATAAAGCTAATAACCAGCTAGTGGCATGTCTTCACATGGCAGAAAAATTTGCTTGCATGCCAAGAAGAAGTAGAGATGCTGCGGGAATGTTGCCATTTGGTGACACCTGCCATAACAATATTTATAGCTAAGTAGATGTGTGTCCGTGTGAGTTCATGGGTGTGTTTGGGTGTAGATACAAATATTTGTCCTTTAGGTAGATTTAGGAATATGCTTGATACGTTTGAGGTAAGGCAGCATCTCAAAGCATGCATTTTTTCCCTTACAAATTTCACTTGCATTCTTTTTTCTTTTTCTCTTTTTTTCTTTTTTTTTTTTTTTTTTTCAATGCCATCAGTTCAACATATCTTTAAAAAGGATTTCTTTAGGCTTGGCTTCATTGCATGGATTTATCACAAACCGAAGATCTGATCTGATATTCATTTCACAGTAATCTGAGTTCATCCTGATACTTCATTTCTAAGAAATGTAGTTTACTATATAAGTTACATGTGCTATTTGCAGGCTGTGGTGAAATAATTTACATTTTAATTTATAATGTAGCCAGTAAGTAATCTCCCATTTGGGAGGGATTTTCCATGATTCCTTTGAATTTATTCCATATTCATGATTATTTATTAAATATTTTTTGAAAATTATGCTAAACTTCAAATGATTGACCTGACTGGTCAGTCACATCCAGGACTTTGAAGGGGATTTCTCCAATTTGAAGAATCTGTTCACATGATAAATCTATACACACACGCCCCAAACATGCTTTAAGCAGTAATTGGCACATAAATGCAGCTGTGAGCACTCACAGCTGATATCATGCACTATTTCCTTTGAAAATTATGTGAATGCTTTCTCAATGTTCGTGGCACTGGTGGAGACTCATAGCAATTAATGTTTGCTAAAATGTATTGGATGCATAAAAAATAAACAAAACATAAACAACATTTCCACCAGTAAATGAAATGCTTACTTGCATGAATATTTGCAGAATATAATTTCTGTTTGCTCAAGCCTTTTCACATGAAGTGTGCCTTTGTCTTTGTATGTGTGTGTGTTCCCAATGAATATTTCGAATATTCAGTTGAATATTTTATGACCTCTGACATTCCCACTTTGTCAGAGATCTAGTTGAGGTGTCAAAAACACTTTTTTTTCCCCCATGTAAAAAATGTTGCTGAAATGCATAACTTTTTACATGGGAAATGAAAATTTACTTTTTTGTTGTTTGCTTGTTTGTTTTTTGCCTTTATTGATCTATGTCTCAGCTCAGGACAACAGTAAATGATGTAATAGAAGTGCACATCATCCTCCAACCTTCACTGCTTTATCCTGTACCAGCTTCAAGCCTCAGTGTGGGCAACGCATCTAGCTGCTTACTTTGAATTATGCCAATCACAGTGCAGGTTGCAGAGGAAATTCTGCAAATCGTGGATATTAATCATAGTCAGTGAGTATCAATGATCAAGGCAAGCTTAAAAGATATAGTACAGGCACTGGATCCCAGCCCCTGCACTCTTGCAGATTCAAATGAATGTGATTCCACCTCTGCTACATAGACAGCCTCCTCTAGGACTGTGTATGTTTAATTACAGTTATTTTTATGACCCTAAAGATGAACAGTTGATGTTTCCAGAAGCTAAACAGGCAGTGTATCCTGCATTTACCTGGTAGCTGGCTGCTGCAGTCTTGGTTGAAGGAAGATAACTGCTGTCTTTTGTAACTTGGCTGGGAAGATGCTGCTCCACCGAAGGAAGAAATCACCTACATGTTGGTGCCTAAACCTTGATTATTTTGTACACAGCAAGCCAGCCAACTCCTCAGCCAGCAGCTGTAAGGCTGTTGGCTGCAGACAGTCCTGACTGGCAGGTTTGAAGCTGTCTAAAGGCCTGAGATGAGGCACTCAAACTTGGACGACTTCAGGTGACATGGAGGACCAGTCTAATAATGTTTTTAAATTTTGTTCTTTTAGGTTTTCCTCTATGGCTGTTTTCCCATCCTTATGCGAGTCTTGATACTGTCCTCTGGGTTGCTGTAGCTTGGTCCTGCCTTTGCTAAAGAGACAGAGCTGGACCCTGATCCCCGAGCTGGGTGCATGCTGATAGTAAACAGAGCTGAGAGTACTGCATGGGTCTTGTGAACATCCTGATGCGTGTGCAGCCTAGCATCATGTTGGTTTTTCCATCCCAATAGCATGATAGTGCTCACTTACATCCACTCAACTTCTCATCTGCTGTAACCTCCCAATTCTTTTTTTTTTTTTCTTTTTTGTAAAATCTCTGGTCATCCTAACCATGTATTTTCACACTTCACAGAATAGCAGAATGCTTAAGGTTGGAAAGGCACCTCTAGTGATCATCTAGTTCAACTCCCCTGTCATCAGGGAGTGCCTGTTGTTAACCAGGACTCCCCAACCCCTCTCCATGGAGCTGCTTTCCAGCACATCAATCCCTAATCTGTGCTGGTGCCTGGGGTTATTCCTGCCCAGGGGCAGGACCCTGCACTTGTCCTTGTTGAACCTCATGTGGTTCCTCTCTGCCCGACTCTCCATCCTGTCCAGGTCCCTCTGGAAGGCAGCACAGCCCTCTAGAGTGTTGGCCACTCTACCCAGTTTGGTATCATCCACAAACTTGCTGCAGGTGCCCTCTGTGCCCTCGTCCAAGTCATTGATGAAGAAGCTGAACAGTACCAGGTCCAGTACTGATCCCTGGTGGACACCACTGACCACAGTCCTCCAGCTAGGCTCGGCCTCATTTATCATGACCCTAATTGATTATTCCTAGCTGGTTATTCTTAGTCCACTATGGATTTATTATTATTTTTGCTACGCTCCTAATGAATCCAGTCCTTTTTAATGAATGCATGTAGTCTCTCCCATGCTGGTGATATCTATGAATATGAGGACAGTCTCTATTACAGCGTGCAAGTCATTTGTGAAAACTGGAAAGTACCAAGTCAGGGAGTACAGATATGTTTTGTTTGCTGGAAATTTTTCTTGCTTTTCAAGGATGAGGTAGAAGAGGTTGTGAGTTCAAAAAAATTGACCAACCCTCTTGAGCTCCTTAAAGAAGCACAAAAATTTAGCTGAAGATTGGAGTGGGTGTTCAGGAATCAGAAAAATTCATAGCTGTACAAACTGATATACTGACAATATTTGCAAATGCAGAGGAGCATAGGAACAAGAAAGTGTTGGTCACTTTCTATTACTGCTGTCACTAGCTACACTCTCTGCTATGAAGGGTTCAGTGGGGTCCAAAAAATAGCTCCATTTGGGAAGTGAAATGAAAGCTTCAAGCAAACACTGAATAGTAACTTAGGTTTAATCCTGAAAAACTGTCTATGAAATCTCAGGAATTTTTAGAAAGTTATTGATTCCTTATGTCAAGCGAGTTATGAAAAGGTATGAACCAGTGAGTTATGTAAAGTTAGGAGCATTAGGGTCGTTAGAGTCTTTTACTGGTAAAAACACCCTGACTACGAGAAAACTTAGTATAAATATATTTATATACTTATTTGTGTATTTCATAAATGGTTCACTGTAACATGCAAATTCCTTGGCTCCCAACACAGCCCTACACAGATGGTGAACTTTAGTCAGCTAAGTGGTGCATTTCACTTCAAACCTTTCCTTTTATCTTTCACTTTTCCCTGCCCTTCCATCTTTTCTGCCAGCTACTCCTCAAAGGAGCCTGGGAACAAGAATAAGACCGTCTCCTCAGATGGCTTAATATTACTACTGTGAAGGTAGCCTGAATTCAAATCTCCACGTGAGAGCCTGGGAAGATCTGCATTTCTCCGCTGGCAAGGCTTTTGCACTGATAAACAGCAGCTTGCTCTGCATATTTCGATTAGATCTGCACAGGCTGATTGCATTAAAAGCCTTTTTTTTTTCCAGAGGTGTTGAAACCCCTCTTGTCTTAGGGCACCATAGTCTCTGTTTATACTTAGCTTACATTGATTTGTTGGCTAGGTACATGCAACTCCTTTCCAATATTAATGCTATTCCTCTCTGCCCTCCCAAAGCCCCGCAACCATGTGCTGAGGTTGCAGGGAGTGGACCAACGGCTTCCTTAAGGCTGGAGTGGGGTATTATAGCATATATACTCATTGAGTGAATTTCAGATTGGCTAAACAGTTTCACACAGTCCCTTCAAAAGATCCACAGGTGAAGAATTCACTGCTTTCCTTGTATATTCTGATGATGACAAATCGTTGCATTCCCCTATTTCTAATGGAAAATTTCAGGGCTTCCATTCCCACTTTCCCTTTCTCTGACCAATTAAAAAGCCTGTGAATCTTTTGTCTTGTGAACATTTTCATAGATTCTAATCATATCACTGCTCAATTACCCTCCAATAAACTCCCTGGAACAGGTGATTTTAAGTAAGATTAAGCTCCTAATTGAAAGGTATCTCTAGTAGTCTGAGATTTGTCTCTCAATTTTTCAAGGTCTACTTAAATGAGAACATGTTGGGATCTATGAAGTATTCTAGCATTAATCTAATCAATACTTAATCAATACTTACCATCCTGCTCACTTCCTTTCCATTCATACATCAAATTGGTCCTTTTCCAGAAGTATCCTGTTAGGAGATGGTAAAGTAATTTGTGTCTGTCCTTTTCTGAGTCACTGTTTTAAAAAAAAGAGAGCTCCTTTGAGAGAAAGAGAGCATCCTTTGACCCTAGAGGTATATTTTTGCATTTACCAATATTAAATTGAAGGTATAAAGTTATCTTTCCCGAGAGAGGAAATTTGTAAGAAAAGCATAGATTTAATAAGGTTTTTGCTGGGTCTAATGCCATAAACAAGGGCCATCTACTTCACCTGTCATATAGAATTGAAGACTTCTCTGGTTTATAATTATGAAAAAAAAATTCCTTGCTTTGGTCTCTCCGGCAGTGTTTTAAATAGAGATAGCATAGGCTGTAAAGCAACTGGTGGATGGAGAAGTTACCTGGAGGCACTCAATGGTCCATCCCACTCCCGTTAAGACTTCTCAGATTGCTGTACAGCTGAAGATAAAGATCTGTGAGACAAATATGTCTGGAAAAGTGCTATTAGACTGAGTGATACATCTGGGAATTTCTGCTGGTCTGAAAAGAGATGGATGTAAGTCAGCAATTTCTGCTTGGAGAAAAACACATTCTCATTGCATTTTTTTCTTCTATTTTTTTACCATAGCTGGATGCATCTTCTTACTGCTTTGGCAAATGGGTCAAACTCCTTTTTGGTTACTTTCCTGATTTCAGCAGCCTGATTAGTACCAGTTGCTTGGTAGGAGTATGATGCCTTACTCTGTGGGACTATACTTTATCAAGCATGGACTTTGGACTCTGGCTTTTGGCTGGGACCGATCAACAGAAGGAAAGGAAGGAAGGTCTGTCTAGTCTATGATTCTAGATGAAATTTCCAGATGTTGAGGTTTTTGTTTGGAAATACACTCCCTCTTAGGTGTGAAATGTCCTAATTTAAAACCAAAGTTCAACAGGAAGATAACAGACTGGATTATTTTACAATCTCTTTTTTTTTTATATTATAATGTGTAATATTTCTTCTCCTCTTTCTGTAGCTTATGATAGTCCCAAAGATGTTTGGGGAAATAGGAGATTCAAAACCAAATGCATCTTTTAATTCACCTTTTTATTAGGGGGTAGATCATGAGTAAGGTGGTAACCCTAGCTCCTCCCCTCTCCTCTTGATTCTCCTCAGGGAAAAGTCCCAGTGCCTTATTTTCCTGATCAGATCCTGTATTTCCCACAGAAACACTGCCACTGTCTCTACAGGACAGACACTCAGCAGAAGGAAGAAAACCTCCCTAATTAATCTTCATTGCTTTATTATCACAAAATGCATTATCACCACATGTTGAAATAAGGTACAACTGATGAGAGCTGTTGAAGGAGAAACATGGCCTTCTGATTCTCTGCAGCTCCTATTTTAACTATCATCTTTTCTTTACTCAGCGGACTTCTAACTCCTTGCCCAAGCTCAGCCCCCTTCAGCTTGCTCCTTTACGTCTTACAGGTGACTTAAGTGTTTTTGTCAGGTTCTGTATGTAGAAAAGGCTCAAGCATTTTGATGACACTTCAGGGAAAATTCAGCCTCAAGGAAGTGCATGGCATGGAAAAATTTCAGGTACAGCCTTCAGACAAAAACAAATGAATATGGAGTCCTATGATGAATAATAGCAGACAGCATCAAGGCAAACAGATCAACTTGAACAAATCTCACTAGAATTTAAAATCTGTTTTATGGGTTCTACAACCAACGAATAAGAGAAGTCTCATTTTCACAAAATGATGCACCCATTCACTTTGACATTCACTTTGCTCAAAGTCTCCTCTTCCTGTATCTTTTCCCAGGCTAAAGGCATGTCGAGCCTCAGAAAGCTAAGAAAGACTCAAAGCTCATGCACAAGCAATCCTGTTCAAAGCGGATTTTCAAAGGCCAGAAGAAGTCACCACATCCATGAAAATAACTATGGAGGTTGATGGACACTACTCCATTTTGCAGGGCAAATGCTTTGAGATATATCCTAGTGATGGGCAGCAGAACAACATCTAAAAATAGAGAGCTGAGTGTTCAGTTTTTATCAATGTTGTGTTTGTCTTCGATCAGTGAACACCCTTTAAATCACAGAAGAACTTCTACCAGTCCTGATAATAGGGGTGGGGGACAAAACTAGCTTGTAGCTCTGAGTAACATATACCCCTCACCCCAACACTGCAAGCTATTAGCTCAAGACTTGTCAGCCTCTTGGGTTTTAATTAGTGAAGTTCCTGTTAAGGACATTTTTTTCATCACTTGCTGTATTCCAACACATTTCTTTCATTTGAAACCTGAGTGCTCTGCCAAGCCAGCCCACAATGTCAGGAGGGGAGGGACAGCCTGTCTAAACTACAGTCGTCTCTCTGTTCAACTTGATTCAATTTAGTGGAATTTCGCTTTGCCGAATGACAAGATGCTGTATTTTGACAGTTGCCTATTTATGCTAAAGTGGAGGCATAATAAAATCAGCTTGGCGTCTGCCTCGCTCTATCTGTAGATTTTGATTAAGAATTTGATGATTTTTTTTTTATTTGACTGACATTGGTGTTTAGTTTCTAATTTGTTGTGTTGGACTGTTTTCTGATCTCTCTTTTATTTTTTTAGTAAAAGCTTTCCTAAGAAACTGGCATTCTCATCCTCGAACACACCCTTCCTCAGCTGCCAATCTATAAAGGGAGACAGTATTGTTAAAAGGAAAAATTTTTTGCGTATTTTCTTTTCTCTTTAAAACTTACTGGAGAAAAAAACAGCTCAATGCAGAAAACAAACAAAAAATTATAATTTGCAAGGCTCAAATACTGAGGCTGTGGGCAAGAGGCTTTACGTTAGTCATATTTTCTTTTTTTTACTGTCTTAAGTGTATTTGTTTTATTCTCTGTTAGAGAGGGCAGCTCAGAAGACACTGAGTTTTGTGCTACCCATTAGTTCCTGGAGAATTTAATTCTCCCAACTTGATCCAGGCACTGAGCAAACTTTTATTCTTACCGTTATTGCAGAAAGCTCATTTGTGTGCAAAAAGTAAATATTTTGGGCCGTGATCTTCATCCAAGACGCGTGGACATGAAGAGGTTCTTTAGATATACTGAGCCACAGCAACTGGTGATTGCAGGCACATCTATTTAGCACAGGGGACCCCAAGAATATCAGAACCCCATTTGGGTGTATACATATAGTTTCAGCTCCACAGTCTGGAGAAACCCAGCAGAGATGGTTGGCATCACAGCAGGTCACACCTCACCTAGTGCACTAGCAACAGTAGTTCTCCTTCCTACCAGGCCAGAATTTCTCCCAGAAAGGAGCCCCAGCCTTTGATCTCAGCCCCCAGAATGTGACAGCATTTATGTGTTCCAGCATTTGCAATCCAACCCATCTCAGAACTTAAAAGATAATTCATTTTGTGAGCCAAACTGAAGACTCTCATTTGTATGACATAGAGCATTGCTCCTGTCTATCTGAAGGCAGGAGGAATATGAGGGAGAAGAATTAATAGTGCTGTATGGCAATTAGGATTCCACTGGAAAAGTTAAAACAGCTAAAATAGCTAGGAATATACACTAGTGCCTTCTTGTAAATGAAATATTTGCATTTATTCGTATTCTCTTTGCACTTGAGGAAGATAATCCACATCTGGAGATATTCAGGTCCCAGTCTTAGGCTCATCTCAAAGCAAGACCTGCCTGCTCACCAGTAGTTTCCCCCAGCATGCTGGTTTCCACAGGAAACGCCCCAGGGAGATGGACCACTAAGATGGCTCCTACTGCCCTGAAATATGTTTAAGACCTCTGTATGCTTCACACCCAAGGTGGTCTTGGATGTTTCCTTGGACCGTTCCTCTGAGGGTTTCTGAAAAATCTGTCCCTGTGTTGGTGTAACATCAGAAAAACAAAGCATGAAAGACACAGTTATGCCCTTCCCTCAATAAGATGTTTTATTCCATGGTATTTAGTGCTGTATTTTATGAACTGAACTTAGATCCATGTAAAGACTGGATTTTTGATACCTTCTGAACAAAGCAGTTTGTCACAGTCCTAATTAATTATGATCACCACAAATGCCTATTCATGCCAGGCCACCCAGTTCTCCTGATTATCATCACAAGGTTTCCTTTCAAGTGGAGCCCTTGCTGCAGCCGTGCTGCCTGGAGCAAAGGAAAACCTTGGCATCCAGCTCGGTTTTACACCAGCCTTTAGGAGGTCCCGCGCTCCATCGCTGGCTCCAGCCTCAGCCCCGGCTCTCCCTCTCCTGCCTGGCACAGCCTCCAGCCCTGGGTCAAGGTTAAAGCGATTAACAGCATGGCAGTTGTTAAACGCGTGTACATTAATGAGCGAGAGTCACTCCTCATAACTTCATTCAGAGGAAAGTGAATTAAAACTATGAATTATTTCGCCCCATTAGAATGAGGGCAAAAGCGGCAGAAAATAAAGAAGCCATTAGTTCTTTAAGACAGCAGGAGAATTTAACCCATATTAAGGCACATTTTTAAAGTGATGTTTTCCAGAACAAAACACCTGAGCTGTATCTGGTTAATTCACATTTCAAGTCTTCTTTTCTCTGGTCCTATGTAATTAGTAAACATTTTAATGGGATGATAAAATTGCATAACTAAGTCATCTATTTTTACTGAGGTCTGTACAGAAATTTCCTTAAAATGTGTGACTAGCTGTCACTTGTCTAGGTTGTCTTTTCATATGCACATCCTGCCTAGTTAATCCTGAGGGGACGGATCACAAGAATAAAGGATTTTCATGTTGAGGACTTCATGCTGAGTCCCCTCGGGAATGTAGGACCAGATGACTTCACCTGGACCACGTAATGTGCTCCTTGCAGGTAAACATGTAACCAGGAGGTCCTCCAACAGCATTTTCTATGCACAAATCCAAATGTCACCAGTGACATTCAGCAACACTCAGGGAGAAGTTCACATTTACTGCTCAAAAAAGCAAGAAGTCTTAAAAATTATGGTATGCCATGGGATGAACCCGGCTGAAGTTGTCATCACTGCTTTGGGCAGCTGCAATTGCAATTTTACCAGCAGCCGGGTGAAAATGCCCAAAGAAGACCAGCAATGCAAAACCCACCCTACAAATCTAACATGGAGAAGGCTTTGCTGGCTCTGCAACTGGTAAGTGATTTAAATCCAAGTGCAGGAGTAAGAAGAAAGCAAGAGGGGAGCAACAGTGCACCTGACCTCGTGTCCCATGTCAGGATGCATGTCAGTTCTGAGAAAAATAGGGAAAATATAGGGAAAAATAGGGAAAAAATAAACACCAAAAAATCAGCAGCCAAGTTATTCATCAAAGGTGGGAAAAAAAAATCTTCCTGGCCTCTGTAAGAATCCAGTGGAAACCCTGAAGCATGGAATTAATTAAGTACAAAGAAATGTAATTAATTTAATTAAATGCAATCCTTTTAGAAAGAGTTGCTCTGATTAATGCCTGCTCCTGCAAATGCTTATGAATATATTTAGCCCCATTCCCAAAGACAGCGTTTGCAGGATCTTGATTGGGGCAGCTAAAGGCTCGTGAACAGGAGTGCGAGTGAAAACCTTGCACTCACAATGTGAAAGCAGACACAAAAAATGCCATTTTAAATGGCACACTCAGAAAAGAGATCAAAACATCCCTCGGTTGAATATCTTCTGAGCCCAGGAGGAACCATTCAGATCACCTAGACTGACTGCGCAAAGCCAACCACAAAACCTCCCATCGCGGTTCTTGCATTAGGTCCATCAGACTCTGCCACCCATTTCCATAGCACAAGCTTCCCCCTTGGTACATAGATTTCACCCTCTGATAGCACTTGGCAGCAGCTGAGCTCCCAATGAGCTTTCCCAATTAAGTAGCAGACCTTATCGTATCATTGGCCTTAAATCAGTTCCCACATAACAAAACCCATTAATAGAATAAGGCAGTTGAAAGCTGTGGAAATCTGTGTGAATCCTAATCTTTCAATCACCTCTAATGGACATGGGATGAATAAGGCTCAGAGACTGAAGCTTTGCTGACATTATTTGCTCCCCTATTCTGTGTACAACCCATGTGAGGATTTAGTAGATCTGCTAGATTTCCTAACCCTCCATATGTGGTGAAAATGTCTTCTTTTGTCCTCCTAGATGGCTTAGAGAGAAGTTCTCCTGGAGGGCTGAAAGTTTTATTTGGGGACATACATTAGGTTTTATGAAAGTGGCCACCTTGTCATTTGGTATATGTGTTATAATCTTCAATATTGCTAGGTTATTTCCTCAGCACAGTTGATCTGCTTCACCTGTAATCATCAGAAGTTACAGCCCTCTGTCCTTAGAAATTCAGGGGCAAAATATGTTTAATTTAACTATTGCAAAGAACAAATTTTAATGGAGCAGAATTCATAGCATTTCCTCTGTCTACCACGAGATACAATCATTTCTTGTAAATAGGATTAATAACATTTTTAAGAATGAGCACTGTGATCCTATGGCAATATCAATTATTTTGAATTGAATTTACTTCTCAATCACAGGCATCGTACGTAGGAAGAAACTCATTTTTTTAATTTCAAGTCATTTTTTTAGTGTCATTTTTTTTTTCCTCCTTAGTCAAAACTAAAGCAAATGTTAATATTCTTCACCTCTGGATAGGAAGCAGATGCAAGAGATCTTAGCTATTCTTCCCAAGGCCTGTTATGAGTTTGGGCTCAAACGTCAACATGAGTCAACTTTTTACTTTTAGTGACAGGTTGGCTTAGTTTTGTATTTAGTATTGGTTGAAATGCTGTAAATCCCCTTTGGAGACAAAACAGTGACTCCCTAACAGAAAATTATTCTCAAAGCCTCAGTGAAATTTTCCAAAGTATTTCGTACATTTCCCCCCCATTTCCTTAAAATCGCAGCAAGAAGGAATTTTATCATCAAAGTGAGCAGAACTGGCAAGGCATGAATGAACACTAACCAAAGAGGCTCCCAATCATGTCTGTCTTTGATGAGATCCATACACAGCACCTATGCGTGCTGCCTGCGGGGAGATCCCAGCTGTCATGATGGTGTTTCATCTGCAAACTTCAATTCCCCTCCGGTCCTTTTAGGAGAGACTAGAAGCAACCTAGATCCCGTGCAGTTCACTGGGTAACTTTTATGGCATTCTTCGATCTTCTAATACTTGCTAAGTGATTTTTCTTTCTTTCTTGCTGGCCACATAAGCTGCTGTTGGGTTGCTACAGGACTAGCTTACAAGCAGGAACTTAAAACAGCAGGACGTCTGGGCCCTTGCAACTTGAGCTAGGCAGGCACAGCCCTCTTTTGTGAAAAAAAAAAAAAAAAAAAGTCAGTTATTACTACTTTGCAAGGAAACACAGGAAACACAAGCACATGGTTTCAAAATTTGTTGGAGCTGGAGCAAAGAGCAAGTTCAGACCCTGGCTGTGGACTGGGCAGAGCATGGATTTCAACACAGCGTTTGCAGCAGCTGTGAGCGCCGGACAGACAGAGTTTGTGCTCACGTATCTGTCATCAAAGGAGAGATGCATTTGCAAAGTACTTCTGCTTTGGAAGAGGCAGCATTCGCTAATGGAAAAGATACTTGTGGGAAAGGGACTAGCCAGAATTGTTTCCCTCAACATCAGCTCTCCTTGGCAGGGGGAAAGGTGCGACTTCTCCTCCAGCGTGTTTTGAGAACCTGCGCTGTGTCTCTTCCTCCTGAATTACCGGCTCCAGGTACCCGTTCCCCTACTCTTCTCCTGAGTCAGATTTCATTGTTTGTCAAGACCTTGAAGCCAAAGGCAATTTTTTCTGTATCTATCTCTGGTATCCCATTTCACTTCCCATTCCTGCCCACTGAACACCAAATACTGCCTAGGACTGGTCTTAATCCAAAGGTGAAAATTAATGTTAGGTTGGGAGCCTCTCTCCTTGGTTCCAAAAGGACCCTGAAAACAGCATTGAAGAAGGTCCTAAGATCAGACTTCAAAGTTGGTCCTTCCTACTCATGTAAGGGAAGGGAGTTTGTGGGGCTGAGCTGCTGAGGACAACCTCAATAGAGGGTGTTGAGTTATCACTGCTGGGGAAGGAGGTTCTGCTGGGCCAAGTGGCCTTTCTGAGACTGCAGGGCGCTCCTGGAAAAGAGGCTGAAATCATGTGCTGAAGTGCTCAAAGCTTGAATGAGTCCGAGATCAGACAGGCTTAGGAAAAAAATCCTCCTCATTGCAAAAACCCTTTAGAATATGACCAGGTTACAGGAAATTTTACTTGTTATTCATTTTTTTTCCAAAACTAAGTTTCCGGGGAATTCTCCTCTCTTGGAGAGAATTCCTCTTCTTCTTGCAAAGAAGCAGATGTGACATGGGGCTGCAATAGCTTCACAAAGTGTTTCGAGGAATATGAGGTATGGCTTGACATAGCAACTGGAAGCATCGTACCAATAGCTACAATTTGGCAATAGAACGACAAGAACATTATTTTGAACTCTATTCTCTCATCTAATGAGATCCCAGTAAACAACAAATTGGTGAGCTCACTGAATTTATTTGCCTTCATTATATGTTTAGAGGTGTGCCTACACAGGGCAGCTTTTTACTTTTTACAGCTTTACTACACAGACAGTTTACAGTACACCTATTTTTATGTATATATATTTTTGCATTACCTTCTCATTTGAACTTACTTTCTGCAGTAAGTGTGAAGTTGCCTGTTTTACTGCAGTCTGGAGCATTGGGAAGAGATTTGCAAATGCCAAATGGCTTTGAGCAGCCAGTTTACTAGCCCATGTGAATGGCCTCACTGCTATTTGTAACACTGAAAATATATCCCAAAATCTTAGTTCATTCCTGTCTGATTTAGGGAAGACAATGGAAACATGGAATAAACTGAATAAATAGCATCGGACTGCAGCAAAGACTCTACTGGGATTAGAAACTTGACATGCTTATCCTATATGAATAAGAATCTGATTTACCATCAAACTAGCTGTGATGAAAATGCAATAAAGCTTTTGAGAATATTTGGAAGCTTTTCCTTCACTAATATACAGAAAGCAGATACTGATTCCTAAATAATTACTGAGATGAGAGGTATGTTTAAACTGGAAAGCACACAGCATCTGACTGCAAATATGATACATGGGAAGAATGACTCACATACAGAAAGGGAGTTATTCAAAGAGGAATTATTTACCCTTGAAAGAAACTGTTTATGGGATGGCTTGAATGAAATATTGAAACTAGGGATTATAATACATTTACACTAAGCAGGAGTTTACAGGACAAATGTTTAATGGAAGTGAGACTGCATTACATTGGGGAAGGGAAGCTTTGTAGTTCTGCTAGAACATGGACCTTGAAGTCCAGAAAACAAATCGTGATTCTGTTTGCTAAGACTTTACACTGGGAAGAATGCATATGCCTTTGGGGAAAGAAAGGAAAAAAAGATTTCTCACTTTATATATCAATTTCCCACTCTACAAAGTCAAAAATATAATAATTCTCTATTTTCTAGGGTCATTGTGAGGATCAAACCATTGATTACTGTAAGCACATCCAGAATTCCACAGATGACATCAGCATAAGAATTCAAGGAGTCTTTACTTTAGATAAAGATTAAGTAAGCAGAAAGGACTTCTGTCTTTAAGTAAAATTTAGATGACTTCATTGATGATGGTAAGGAAGTATTCAACAGCATCTCTCGAGAGTAATGAATACCTTAGAGAAACATGGTCCTTTTATTTTTTAATTAGAAATCTCTGCCGTGTCAGTGTTATGAGTCAGTTTGTTTTCATGTACTCCTCATTCATGTACCCTTTAACTTTTGGTAGGGTGGTCTGCAACCAAATGCATTGGCTTAATAAAACTCTTTCCAGAGCTTTATCTTTTCTTGTACAGCTTAATCTAATGACCAGCAAAGTCAGTGGAAAATAACTACAGCGACATAAAAGAGCCATCAAAGAACCAGGAGTACATGCAGCTAGTACCTAAGCTTGAAACAGAGGCAGAAAAAAAGTGGTGATTAGGGAAAATTTAAAAGTTGATCACTTTCAGGGTCTAGGACGTTACACTAGGAGAGGTTTATTTTGGGGTAGTGGTTCTGAAGGATTTATTTCTTTGTTTCTTTTGGATTGGTGTTTCAGCAATTTCTGCTCTACCCTGACGGATATAGGGGATTCCGGCAACATGCTGTGAGGACAGCCAGAGAAGAATTTGGGTTATCCTGTCTTGTGGTATCTGTCCCAAGGACGAGGCTTTTCAATTTGAAACAGCATCTTGCAAAAAAGGTTCTGCAAATGTGGAGAAAAAAAAATCACCCTTGTGTTTATTTTTGAGATAAAGTGTCATAGTCTTTCTAGCAAAAACTCTTTCACAAGAAATCTGCTAAGGAAAATATGAAATAGGAATATTAAAAAGTGGAAATTAGACATTTGCCTTTTTAGATACATAATAAAAAGTCACATGGAATTAGTTTCAAAATAAGCGCTAAGTATAATGTACTAGTACTGCATCCAAAATGAGAAGAAAGCACGGAAAAGGTCTGCAGAGCAATATGTTTGGCATACGCTCTGTTTCTTGGAGTCACTCTTCATAACTGTTCAGCATAGGATTTTCTATGACATTCCTTTTTGTTTTCACAGTAATCAGTCACTCAAATATGCAATCAGTCCTCAAGAAAACAGGAATTTCACTTATGTTATGAACTCCAGATCGCATGGAGAAGGAGACCATCGTAGACCATATTCAGTTCATGTAAGGAATAGGGTTTGATACAAGTATCAAACTAAGGCGCATATATCTAATAATGAAGTCACATCTTGTTTAATATTACAAAAATGAATATCGAATGCCTTTTGCATTCTATACTTCTGCCAAGAAAGTCTACAGAAAACCCAGGGTACTACACATAGACAGACCAGAGCTTTGTCTTGGCTTATGGCCTGCATCTTCTGTCTTTGGTATTTATATTGATTTTGCTGCTCTTGTAAAATAAAATATTCAAACATGCTCCACTATAATGCTGTTAAGTCACGTTTTTCAGATGGGAAACTGAAAGGTTAAGCAATGTAGACTAGCACACAGAATTATCAAGGAGCTGAAGCTGACCCATTCTCCTGCAACTACATCTTTTTTTAATAGAAAAAATATCCTTAAGTGGAAAGAAATGCAGAAATCCCTACACTTCACACCAAGTTACTATTCAGGATAATGAGGATTTCAAGGAGTAAAGACCAGCTTTTGCCATCCTTCCATCATACCTCATGTCTTACTGCCCAAGAATAAGGAACACCCAAGAATAAGGAACAAGATTATATGGCTGCAGGAATGTTTGGATAGAAGAAATCTTTGAGTTGACGATACTTACATTTACAATCTAATAGCTCAAAATGTAAAAGATTAAAACATGTCACACATGTCAATTAAAAAAAAAAAGGTACTCTTATGATCTTACTCCGTACACCGAGTGCTCTAGTTACAGCACCATATTCTCTTTCCTAGTCAAAATTGTGCAAGAAAAAAAATGGAAGAAACCTTCAAGGGTCATCTGCTCTTTTGTGGGAAACCAACCTCAGGTCAATGACCTACATTATTTCCAACAGATGCTTGTTCTACCTGTTTGTAGACACCTCCTGTGATCAAGATTCCGTAACCTCTCCAGGCAATCCATCTCTGTGCTTAATTATCTTTATGTTTACGATTTTCCCCACAGGCGATCCTAAATCTTTCTTGTTGCAATTTAAACATATTACTTCTTGTTCTACCTGTGCTAGACATGAGGAAGGTTTACTCCCTTCCTCTTTGCTTCTAATTTCACCTATCTGAAGAGCGTTATTGCATCTCCCTGCAGTCTTGTCTAGACTAATTTCAATTCCTTCAACTTTCCTTGCAGGTCATATTTTCTAGACTCCTGATCCTTTTTGTTGAACTTTTGTGGATATTCTGCGATTGGCCTATGTGGCTTTTGAGATGAACACAGTAATGTGATTTAGATTCATCTGAACCAGGTAGAGCAGAAGGATTACATCACATCGTTTATTAATAATATTCCTTATTGTCTTTGTGGAATAGCATCTTCTTTCTTCCTTTTTTCCCTCCCTTTCACAAAGCCCTTTCTTTGCTTTGTGATTTGTAATTTAATTCTAATCTGCCCTAAATGTACTTTTGCATTTCACTTCTGGATGCCTGCACAATTCATGATTTGCACTTTTAATAAGATTTCTTTCTCTTCTGTCACCCATTCCTTCACAAGAATATTGAATAATATCATAGAAGTTTAGTGCATAACCCTACCCATGACATATTACCTGTTTCTCAACAAGTTTTTCTATCATGCATTATTACCTTGACTTGCTTATAAGAATGCTGTTTAAAACAATATCAAAAGCTTAGTAGAGGCTAGATAAAAAAATCTGTATCTTATCCAAGGGCCTTTGCCATGCCAGAAAAAGAGTTTAGTTTGGCAAGATTTCTTCTTAAAAAAAAAGGCCACAATAGCAATTTTTCCTCACTTGCAATCTTGCAAGCACTTTTAATTTGCACTTACCAACTCTGGACCATAGAGTCTTTTGACTGAAGGATTTTGTTTAGAGATGGGAGATCTAAACAGCCTGATTTGGGGAATAATTTCCTGATTTACAAGGTTTCCTCTATTGGCCTACACCCCTCTTCCCTGCTGTGCCCCTCCAGAATCTCTGCCTCAGTGGTGTAAGCAGGCTACAAATCTCCATATTTGATTAAAGATAATGATATAGAGGTTGTTTAAATACCATCTGCAGCCCTACATTTGCCTTACAAATGTAGGATTAAAAAAAAAAGAGAGAAGAAACTTTTTTTCCAAGTATTCGCTCCTCTTCAGCTAGACCTCAGTTATGCAGGGCTGGATGTGGCAGCTGTGCTACTGTTAGCCCAGCAGCTGACCTGGATTATGCATCACGTTGGGTGCTGCTAACAAGGGGGCTACTGTCCCAGCTCCCACCCAAGGAAATCCAGCTGCGGGTGTTTCTGCACGGGCCTTTGCAGACAGATCTGCAGTTGCTTAGCTGGACTTGAGCCAGCTCCAATTTGGAAGCAGAGCAGCTTGGTTATAGCACAGAGCTGTGCCTGAACTGTGCCGTGAGGAGCTGAGCTGTTCCGAGTGAGCTGTAGGCAGCTTTTGGACCCACTCTGCTTCGTCTGCTGCCGAGCTGTAGTCCAGATGATGTGAGTGCAGGTCTTCGGCTGTTTGCAAAAGGCCATGCAAACCAGTAAGCCTTGTAATGCATATTCAAAGCAGGGCCTACGCCTTCATTTTGGAGGGAAAAATAATCCCTTTACTTTCAGTAAAGTTAATAATAAGGACTATTTAAAGCTCATTCCAGATGTTATCCTCTCATGTTTCTCAATGTCCTTTTAGGTGATTAAGGAAGCCTCATTGTCTCTCTCTCTTTTTTTTTTTTTTCCTAGAAAATTTGAGATTTTCAGTCCTCATGTCTTGTCAGCCATCCTAGAACAGGCAACTGCTGGTTCACAGGACAGATTCAGACATTGGAGACCTTCTCTGTGGTACCTAGGAGAATGAGAAGGCAGACAAAGAGAGCTCAGCTAGTTTGCAGGGATGTGGAAATTGAGATATCCTTGGATTTGGCCTCCATATGCTCCAAATGATAATAAGGTGGTTGTTACCTGCCGTAGGCACAGCACAAGAAGCCTTGCTTAACAAAACAAAACCTAGTAACACCACCCAACAGCCATCAGACACTTGTCAGGTACTTTAGGAAGCTGATGGAACTCCAGCTGCGCTAAGCAGGAGAAGAAGCTAAGAGTTCCAGGTGTCCACTTCTTTCACTACTTGACCAAATTCTCAAGGGGGTCCTGGGGAAATCCGGTAGGGTTGACCTCAGTGAACCTGTGTCTTCCCAAATCAGGGAATTCAGGTCAGCGAACCAGCACAACTGCCTGTCTTACACGTGGCAGAAGGACCCGTGCTTCACAGCTTGCAAATGCTGTGTAATTCATGAGGTTCTGCTGCTTCTGTGGAGTCATTGCCACTGAAACAGTAGATAATGTGTCCTGTGGCACAGCATCATCACTGAAAGTAATTTTTAGTCTGTATTTTGGATCTTCAGGTAATGTTTTGCAACTTGGCTTGACTCGAAAGCCCAGAAATAGGCAGGGTGAGTGACTCCTGTCTGCCATAATGGCTAAAGACCTCGGTCTGCCTTAAACTCCTTCTTATTAACCCTGAGACACCTCCTGTTTGATTTTCAGAACGTAAAAAACAGGGAAGATTTAGTTTGTGGTGCATTTGCAGAAAAGCTCAGACTATACAAATAAGCATCTTGCAGCAGCGGCAAGTAGAGGCAGGTTCCAGAAAGGGAAAAAATAGTCTGATGCATGTCATCTTGTGGTTTTGTGTTAGATTAATGAAAAGCCCACACAGCATAATTATGTTTACAATAAGCTTACGGGAGTTTTCCCACAAGGTAGAGGAGAGTCATAGAGGGATCAGGTTAAACCAATTATTTAACCTTTACAGAGCTAAACTTGCAAGTGTTTCAGTTCAGAGGGAGGGTATAATGTCCTATTTTATTGGTTACTTAGGAAACGATGAATTAAAATAGCAAGCCTCTCCTTTTCCTCCCCTCTCCTTTACCTCCCCATCATGTTGCAAGAGCATCCACTGGCAGGTACCATCCAGATGACCAGGAAACAAATTGTTGGAAACCTTGATGAGCTACATATTCCATTTCTAGCACAAGTTTATTCTTACCTATGCTCAGTTCACTATCAATGAGCCTCACAAAAATAATCTAACATGTCTGGTAAGGCTTTACACAGAACATGGCATCCCAAACGAGGAGTTTTGATGACACAGAGAACGAGTAAATCATCTTGTTAGACTGGGAGTTGCTGCATTCCCTAAAATCAAGATTGGGTTTACTGGAGCTGGTCTTTTGGTCTTGAAACAAGTGGGCAATAGTGGAAAGCACTGAAAAGAAAACAATGTAGTATCATTTATCAGTTGTTTTGCAATGTCAGCTCTCCATTGTTCTTACATAAAAAAATTACATACTTCTTGGCTTTCCTAATTCATCAGAGAGACATGCAGTTGTTTTGGCTTCGCCATTAGCATTTGTTTTGTTTATTTCAATTCCAGTGGGCAAAAATTAAGTAAACCTTATTAATTCAATGGTCTACCTACATTTTCTTCCAAAGGATATGGCTGTGATAGAGCAGAGCTTGAGATGTGTAAACATGAGACTGTAGGTGCTAAATTCTATGGACACTGTTAGCAGAGCATCTGTCTAAATGATCTTCCAGCTAGGACTGGGCAAATTCTTTTTTATTGTTGTTTTGCTGACAATTTGAGAATGTGGAAGAAAAAACATAACAGCTCAGAATTCAAGCACTTTGGCAAACTGCAGCTTGGGGGAACATCCAGAACACTTTGTATGTTTAATCTGGATTTGGGAGATTTTTTTTTTTTTCTTCTCACAGAATTTTTTTTTTTTTAAAAAAAGGATTTCATAACATATCATTTTTTGTCAAAAGTACTGAGCAAGTTCATTATAGAAAAAAATAACTGTCTGAACCCTTCTCTATTACCAGTTATAAAACCGGAGCCAGCACCATCAAAAAATGATCAGCTAGCGTAGTAGAAGAAAACAAATCAAAATAATATACCAATGGTCAACATGAAGCACTCAGGCTACTTGGCTCAAAGTGATTCATGCATGACTACCCTGCTTTACATTGTCCCTGTTTGGGAACAGCTGGATAGCCCCTACATCCGTCTGCTGATCCAGGAAGGGCTTCCCAATCTGCCGTAGGAGAGAGTGCCAATGTTCAGCTGTGAGTAGTAAGACCCCACAGGGAGATGTTAACCTTTTCCACTTGTGAATGCCTCCCAGCACTGCTCTCCTCATCTCTCCTTTGCATGTAGCAGGTCTCATTTATATGGTGATTTGGGTAATCAGCAAGCAGGGTCAGGAAGGTGTGCCTCCAGGATGTGTACGGACTGAACCTTCCAGTCCTACACCTGCTGACAGTTTGAAAATCTCTTTAGAAAGAACCGCAGTTGGAATAATCAACAAGAAATGAAACCAGCTATGACAGATCCCAACCCACCATTGATCTGTCTGACCAAGTCATAGCTCATTCTGCAGACATGAAGCTGTACATCACACCAGCGTTACTCAAACTTCTCATTGGCTTTTGTATGACTTTAACTACTTAATTCCTTGAACACCCAAAGACCAAAGTCAATGTATTCAGTCACGGGGTTTCCAGTTCAGCAACTAAATTTCTACTTGAGTAGCTAAAAGGTCTGATTTTCTAGCTGTGCTAGTCAAACGTGGTGATTTGTAAGCTTTTCACACCTTTGAAAAATAGGTCAATTATCTAGATACTGTAATGGAAATGGCTGACTCAACTTTCATACAGGAGTGGGAATAGATGTAGTAATGACCTCCCTCAGGTTTTTAATTTCACCTATTTCTCCCACCTTTTTAAGCATAGCAATTAGGACCCTGCAGAAACAGAGAAACAGAGAGACCTCATTAAGGGATTAAATTTTCATATTCACCTATGTTACTGCAAATGAACTGCAACAAAGCTTGGGCAAATGGAAGCTTCCTGTGATATTTCACCTCTAAGATCATGTCCTTGATCCAAGTGAGAGAATAATATATAAAAAGCTCTAGTTTGAGTGGGATTTATCACAGTGTCTTTTAAGATTGCCCAACAAATACTATTGTAAGACTGTTTTTCAGTTCTTTGTGATTTTCTCAAAGTTCCATGTTGAGGCTGAAATATTCTGTTTTGGATGCTTGTTTACAAATGATTTTTTTTTTTCTTTTTGATCAGGAGGAGGAAGGGAAAAACTTAGGCTGAAATGGTTTGCCATTTCCAAGATGAAGACCAAATTAAAGTCTGGTGTTAAATTCTGGGGATTTCTAATGGGAACTTCACATTTTACAGCCGGCTGGCAGCTATGGATGGGGTGAGTCTTTTTCATTCCCTGTGAGAATCTGACGAAAATTGGCAAAGTTTCAGGCTTTTGAAAAACCACAATTCACACAGTTTCAAGATGTGAGGCAACCTCCCCCAAAGCTTCCATCTGCCCAATTATTCTGTTACCTCAATGGCAGGAATCTAAGAGGGGATTCAGAGGCTCTAGCCCTACTGATGGCCCAAGGGGGTGCCAACATTATACTTCCTGCAGTCATATATATTTTTTAGGTTGATTTCTTTTTTTTTAGGAAAAAGAAAACAAAACATGTTAAAGTGAGAAAGAAGGCAAAGGTTAGGACTACCCATCTTTAAGAAAGCCTGTGCATCTTCAATTTGGTTTCTTGGTTTCTTCTGCTGTGCAGATTCATGCAGGTTTCAATGATTCAGTGACCTCCTCCAGTGATCCAGGGATCTGCCTCTTATAGTGCTTGGTCACAAAGCCACATCTGTGACCATGGAGACTTATTTTCAATACTTCTATCTCAGAGGCTGGAAAGGGTGTGAAAAAATAGAAAAATAAAACTTGATCTCTTGTTAAAAGTAGCCAAATTGGACTCTTATTTATACTGATGCCTGTTACGCCCTTCTTGTCACTTAGCCAGACTTTTCCTACAAGTCATTAATAGCACATTTCTCATTTTCTAGATACTGATAAGATCACAGTTTCTGATTTGCAGAAATGCCAATCATTCCCAACTGCAGCTGAAATCAGCACACAAAATCAGATCTCGTGTCTCATTCTGTGCTCCCCAGATTTCCACTTTTGAGCAGAATTACCCCATGCCTTGCTCCACCAGCAGACAGGTGGGGATGGCAACACGCTCATCTTTATGGTTTTGGGAAGAATGATGAGCAAATCTTTGCAAAGCCCTGAGATGCTTTGGTGGCAAGCCCCACAGGAGACGCACAAGGAAATTAATAATTCTGTCTTCAGAATGAGATTTGTACCATAAATAAGGCCTGGGGTCACACTTCAGATAATGAGCAAAATACTGAATTAGGAGAGCACCATCCATTCTGAGCAAGGTGGTGGAAACTCTACTAGGTATTCATTTAATTAAAGACTTATATAATTCATACACACAAGGGAAATGATTTAAGGTTCATTTCTGAGTTAAGAATTGATTTGCAACCTTAATAATGCTCTGTTAAAACAGTCTGTGGGTGGCATGTATGTTTGTTATAGTCTGCCAGGCAGGTAATTCAGGGAAAGAGGGAAGCTTTGAGCTTTCAGCCCCTGGTCATTTCTTATGGATAATTCACTACCTGCACATCCTTCTTGGAAGCTGTTACATGTATGCTACCAATGGCTTATAAAAACAAAACAAAACCAGAAAGATGTAATGCAATATTTATTTAAAATCCCTGTTTTGGGAAATCATTGAATCATGTCTGTCTTGAGGCATTGTGGTTCCTTCTCTAAATAATTCTTACTGAAGATATTTCACTGTAGAACAAGCAGTCTTAGGGCTGCCCATTCTGCAGCCAGGGAAGAATTGTTTGGAAGGCAACTATCAGCCTTTCAAAATTAGAAAATCTTTTTTAAACCTTCTTTCTCTATTTTCTTTAAGATTAAAAAACAGACCTCATTTGAGGACATGGGGACATTATTTCAAGGGGTTTCAAAAGCTTGTCCTGAGAAGAGCGGATGGTTTTATTTATTTATTTATTTATTTTTAACTGATTATCTTTTTGTTTTTAATTCTTTTTGCTTGTGACAGCAGGTACATGGACTCTGTCAGAGCTTTTCCTAAACTCCACTGAATCCTTCAAACTGATCCCGCTTCCAGCTTCAGACATGGGCTGACACTATGGAGACTGAAAATTAGTGCTGCGTAGTTAAGCTGGCACAGGAAGAGGATTTCCCAGTTGGAAACGGCCAGGTCTCAATGTGAGGAACCTCCTGGGGGCCTGTGACTATGATGCTGAGCAGAAGGCTCAGGAATGAACCATAGGGGCCATGTGGGGACAGAGACGAAGAAAGCAGAGGAGGAAGCTGTGACTAAAGTGTTAATGCCCTGCACATGCGTGCACATAGTGGCGGGAGAAGTGTCAGACACACACGACCGGGATGTGACTGCTTAAAATGAATGTATTTGGCCAATTGCTAATAATGTGAGGTGTCTGCCTGCAATTTGCTTTGCACTGAGTCATGTAGGGTTACCATCCAGCCACCGTGGTGAGAGAGAGACAGAACCACAGGGGCAGCTCAGGCTTAAAGGTGTGAATAATGCTTTACACTGACCGTGGAAATTTAGATGGAGAAAATACCCAGGAGACGTAGGTCAAAAGAACCTCTAACCTCAGCGTCTGGATGACAAGTAAATGAAGCACATTTTACCATTCTCAAATGATATTGTCCTCAACTAATGATATTGTTCTCAAATGCTGGTGCCTCCTGTCAGTCACTTGTGTCTGTTCCGGGAACGCCTAAAATCAAAGTGGAAAAGGAAAGCATCAAGTCTCTGTAGGTCCCCTAGAAGAAAATAAATATCGAGGTTTGGTTGGGTGAACCCTGACTGCTCATGACTGTATAATTTGCTCCACAAGGAAGGAAACATTCTCCTGCCTTAGTGATATGCTTTGACAACAGTGGCCAAATTTTACCAAGTAATCAGAAGGACCTTTGGCAACTGGGGAGTCTGGCCTCCATTTTTCCAAAGGGTGGAGAAAATATTTCTTCCTGTATGTCCATTCATGCCCCTAACCTTCTCTTTTCTGTGTCTTAAATAAAAAGACAGGGTTGCTTTCTTGAGCACCCCAGGAGAGTTCAAAATAGTTCTCAAAGTGCCTCTGAAAGGATTGTGAACGTATCTATGCCTAGGATTTAACTAATGGAAAGAGCTGTGCAGCTCAGGATATGTATAAAACAATCAACAGCCTATGCCACAAGGAAGTCTAACATACCAGTTTGGGTCTGAGAAAGAGAAGGGATCAGAACAACACCTTCACTGTTTAAACAAAAACCAAGTAGCCAGTCAAGGCAACAAATAGTATTCACTCTGTTGTCAGTTCATCAGTTCTTACTTTACCAGCCAATGCAACAAAAGCTTTAATGCAAAGAAAAAGTGCTGCAGTCTTCTTCTACCCCTCCTTCCCTGGTCTGCTCTCTCTCTCTCCGGGATTGGCTTATTTAAAACTATATTCCTGCCTAGGCATTCAAAAATGCTGAATGCCTCAAGCAAACTAGTAGAATAAGCATGTTTCTCTACTGTTTCTTGGCAGGGTCCACCGCCTGAGTCCTGCTTTAAATTAAAGCACATGTGGCTTGAGTTTAGCATTATCATGAAAATGAAATTACCACTTTAGAAAAGTCAAGTTATTTTGGAAGTGAAAACTGCAGGTCAGAGCCCACCAAAATTCCAAAAACTTGCTCAAAAAATGTCTCACTGAAGGTTCAGAGCTGCTGCTGCGGACATGCATCCTTTTGGGTCTTGATTTATAGCCTTCCCCTTCCTACATTTGTTAGCTGCTCTCGGGAAAACCTTCCAGACCTCAGCTCTATGTCACTAGCTCCTTGTGCAGCTCCTCCCCTGGCAAGGGGAGAGACAAAAATATCTGTCAGAAATCAGTTGCATTGACTTGAGGCTCGTCCTATCGTTTTGAAGTTCTTTTGAAAATCGCCCTGATGCTGGTAAATATAACAGTGACGTGTTCAAGCCCTGGCAGTTTGCTCAGCTAAAACCCCTCAGTGCAATTGCATTAATTTTCTCACTGACAGACTAGCAATGCATGGAGCGTATACAAGAGCCTGCACTCTCCAGGTTTAGAGTCAGCTCTCGTGTGCTCTTTTTTAACGCCCAGGGGTTTGAGTGGGTGGTAAATCTCATCTGTTGCAGCAACATGGTGGTTTGAACAGGATTTGGCTTTTATGTTTGTATGTATATGTGTGCATACATATGTATTTTGGTTAGTTAATACTTACATTAGCTACATATTTTTCTTTTCCTCTGGGCTTGTTATCATTCAAAACTACACGTCAGGTCAAAAATGAAAACAGATACAAGTCAAGTCCCATGGCTCCTAACTTAAAATGTGACAGAAGTGGATATTGGCTTGTCACACAGTGGTAGCAATCAGTCCATCTATAAGATGCCACTTGCCAGAATCTGAACTGAACCAAATGAGCTGGTTGTTAAAGGAATGTTGTCAGATGATCTTGATTCTTTGCTCCACAACATTGATTTAATTTTATTGCAACTCCAGTGACTTCAATGGAGTTAAGCCAGTCTCTGTGAGGGTTTGGGGGTAGAGGAGTCAATCCTCAACATGCCAAATATTGCAGCTGATGTTGGAATGACCAGTGTGTTGTATAATCCTGTGGAAACATGTATGATGATTGTGCAAAAGGAGCTGGTAATATGGCTATGAAGTCAAGCCACAATAACTCACTCTGTTCCCTATACATACAGGCATGTGCACTCATAAGCACACACTCACAGACACAGAGAAAACTGTGTCTGGAAGAAAATAATTCTTCAGCCAACAACTTCAGAGACAGTTGGAAGAGCAGGGAATGGTGGGTGCCAAAGAAATTTTCCCCAAGCTAAGACTTACTAATAGTGCTTTGCCTTGCTGTTGAGGTTTGCCAACATGACTGGAACCAGTGGTGAAACAATCACTGATTTGCAGAGTATCCAGGTCAAGCCTGCATCTGTTTTGTGGAGCATTTTAAAATTCTGTAGTAAATACCTATTGTTACTTTAAGGCCATCCCATGTGCCACACAAAGAGTTGAAGTTTGGCCAATGTCCTACTATAACTTGGGAGACAGTCAAGAGCAGAACGTAGAGCCCAAGTTCATTTGCTTTGGATTGAGAGTTATTACCATTGGTATCATCAGGCGATGCAGTTCTTCTGCAGCCAAGGAACTGGTCCCCAGGGTCCTTTGGGCTGCTTTCCTCCAGGCCTAGTCCCTTTTTCTCCTACATGGGTTTCTTCCAGAAGGATTTTTGATAAGAGTAGCCCTGATCAGGCTTTTAAAACCATCACAAGAGACAGCAGGAGGAGTTTTGCTTCTACAGAGATCCAGGGCAAAAGGTATGGTTGGATTAGTCATGGTGCCTCATAGAACTGGGATGAGAACAAAGGGCATTCAAGGGTAGAGCATGGGCAAAATTTATGGATGCTGGCAGCATGGAGGTAGAGTCCTCAATGAGAAGTGTAGGGCCAGCTCTGTGGGACTCTGGAGCAGTAGGAGGGCTGGGAAGGGAGGGATTGAAATCAGAGGATCTAGGCAGAAATGGAAAGAGTGTGTGGTAGTGGATATAGCAATCCTTTTTCATCCAAGTGAATCAAGACTTTTCATTTTGATCAGCTCCTGTGAATGAATCACTTTTGAGTGTTGAGGGGATGAGCAAGTTGCAGGGCATGGAGGGGCCAGATGCAAGATGGTCTGGGCAGGGGAAGGATTGAAAGATAGGATAGCATAGCTGCCATGCAGAGCTTTGAAAGGGCTAAGGACTGTGGAGAGGATAGACCACTTCTGCTTAGAGGAGCTCCAAACAAGTGCCCTGCTCCTGCAAGTAAGAAATGATCAGGTGAGGAAGAAGCCTAAATTTTATATCTGAAAATATGTTAATACTCATAATTTTCAAAGATGAAGTGATGCATGAAGTGGAAGAAAAAAAAAACCAGCTCTCAGTGTTCATGTTCTAGTGCACTGAGTTGCACTAAATGAGCGATTGCTAGCTCAGGAAAGATATTCTGGAATCTCTTCAGAGATCTGGAGTCACTGGAGATATTTCACTGAAGAGAAGAAAAGAGATATCAGCACCATTCAAAAAAACAGAGTTAAAGCTTGTTAGAAAAGAATTGCAATAAAACAGAAAACATATATCTATCCTGTTATATAGACAGATATACCTATCTGTTAGGCTCATTTATTGAATACTATGTGCAGGTCTGGTTGTCTTATCTCAAGAAAATATAGGGAATCAGGAAAAGCAGAGAGAAGAGTCATCAAAGATGATCAGGTGTATATATGATATGACATCTGGAAAAAGAGAGGTTAAGTGAATGAGGACTCTTCTGCCTGGTGAAAAGACAGCTGAATGGGATGTGATAGAGGACTATAGAAACAAGAGTGTTATGGAGAAAGAAAATAGGAAACATTTCCATTTTGTAGAAATCTGGAAGTAGAAAACACTGTGGGAAGTCATCCGTCCATAGGCTTACAAATAAAAGAAGTTTTTTTTTTCATGAAAAATGAATTTAAGTTGTGGACAAAACACAACAGTGGCAGTAGCCAAAATTATTAATGGATTTAAGTTGAGATACAAACATCCAGGAACAAAAGGTCTAGCAGACAGTTCTGAATACAGTGAACAGCCTGAAGTCTCAAATAAATAAATAAATAAATAAATAAATAAATAAATAAATAAATAAATAAATAAATAAATAAATAAATAAATAAATAAATAAATAGGACTGTACTAGGGCTGTAGGGTGTACGAGGAAAATTCCTTCTCTACTCACCCTGTTCATTATGAGCTTTGCCATTGCTCCATCACCAAAATGAGGAGGGGGAGCCCTTTAGTAGTTTTGCCAGAGGTTAGTACACTCATGGTAAGTGTGGAAAGCCCCACGTTTGAACCCTCTCCCTGGCTTTCAGACTGTTTTTTTCTTTTTTTCTGCAGAGCACTGCATATCTGCTGAGCCATACTCTTCCCTGACTACATCTACAGTGTCATGTTAGCTCATGCCTCAAATTTGCACTCAGCCCTTAACTCTCTGATCCTCTGTGCCAGTATTAGGCTCATTCTCTGACTCATGTTTGCAGTGAACTAACTGGCTTTCCAGGCTGCGGAAATTCAGGAATTCAGGAACAGGAGGTAGGAGACCATCTAGCCTTTTGGGTAGGGCATGCACTTGGAATAACTAGCTGACACTTCTGGCCTCATGTATATATAGAAGGATATATCATAGAAATATATTTTTTGTTGTTTTCTATAATATACACATATATAAAATGCACATAAGAATTATTTGTATAATATATTTTTTATTAAGTATGCTATATATACACTTAAGAAGATAGATTAACCTGAGAAAGAAAACAAGAGACTGAATATCCTGTAGACTTCTTCCATTGTAACGGACAGGTATCAGCTTTGGATACTCCACCTGGATTTCCAGTGCTTCAGATGCAGGTGCCTACATTTCAGAGGCAAATGTATGTTTTTCTAATGCTACATTGTAAGAGTAGCAGGATCTATATTTTGGATCCAGACTCTAAAAACTGCTTATGTGTAGGCTCCTTTTTGTATCTAACCCTTAGTCCTTCTGTCCTTCAGTTTCGCTATTTTAACAAGCCAACAATTGTACTTACTTTCATAAGCACGATGTAGCAGAGGTAAATATTTTACAGGCTTTTTATGCTTTCAAATACTCTTGTCCAGGGGATGTACTTAGACACCTGCTAAGCAGAAGTAGATTGGGAGAAAAAACCATGCTGTCACTCAGGGGTTGTCGAAGGGGTTATCCAACACTAAGAGTGAGTTAGCGTGACTAGCGTGACTAGACACTCTTAGTGTCACTATGGTTAGGACGAAGGCACTTACATTGGGTGAGATGAGCTCCACCTAAAAAAGCAGAAGAGAACAATGTCCCAGCATACTAGCTGTGTGACGTGCATTAAAGCACTGCCAAGTCAGTATTCACACCAGGGGCTTTTGGGGAAGGAGATTATCCTATCACCTTTAGTCATTTATTTTCCTGCCTTTGATCATTAATTTTCTTTGCAAGAAGAAATCTCTCTTTTTCCCAGTGAAAACAGTGTAGAGACATACAAAAGTTTTTACTTATAAAGATAAGAAAAATATTTTTGTGTGTGATTAATTTTTATGTATGCCCCAGAATTCCACTAGCCTATCTTCATACTTATTGAATAAGTGTGAGGGTGAAATATATATTTAAAGACTCTAGTATCTCTTATTTGGTTAGTGTCCTACAAGAATTTAAATGAATTATTTGATGGCTCTGTACTTCATGATTGGCTAAGCTATTTAACTTACTTTATTGCTGCTGTGATTTATTGCCTGGTGAGGACACTCAAGAGAGTCTGAGAACCTCTTTTGGGTTTATTGAGCTGGTACATATTTTATGCTGATTTCAAATAAATCAGTGTCTGTTACAGCATAAAAAATAGGAGCAGTGGAAAGAACATTGAAGAGAACTATTTCCGGAGCTTTGTGTTCTGCTTCATGCATAAAGCATGAGGCCTTCATTAACATGAAAGTATGTGCATGTGAACCTTTAGGTCCTTATTAATCATTTGGGTGACTAATACATGGAGACCAGTGATTCTCATAGACTAAAAAGAACCATAACCTACACACTGTGGGTGAGATGGTTCCCCAAAGGCATGTGTAATAGTAATGTCTTCTGTCTATAGGAAGCCCTTGACAGATGTTCCCGTGGTTCTGCGTGTGGTTCTCTGACCCACTCATTGCATTTTGAACAAGCCCATGGAGGAATGAGGCAAAGCATCACCAGTTCTTGCCTTAGTCAGCAGGCAGCTTGGCCATTCACAGGCTTCAGGAGCTCTGATTTTGGTTTAATAAGAGTAGGACTTAGCTCTCCGTGAATCAGAAAATGATGTTACCTTGTTGACCCAGGACTTCTCTGTGATGTAAGTACTACTAGTGCAGAGTTAAGGTTTTAAGATAATGAATTCAACTCTAGGCAACTATCAAAGTACTGTGAGGCCTGTTCTGTACAACGTCCTGAGACTAGAAGAGAACGAGATGCCTTGAAGCTTTGCTCTTGCTGTAAACAAGAGTGGTGGAGGCGTGTGGAAAGCTAAGCCAGTTTTTTTCTGAGATGGTCATTCTCAATAGTAGACAAGATTACTAATGTTGTGGTTTTGCTCAGTGTTTTTTCTGTAACTTCTTTGCAGCATCTTCCATGCTTGTGCACCTGCAAGTTTAATGTGTCTGCTCTCTGCTTCAGAGCCTGAATAGATCTCTGTTGAAATCACGCGACAAGTGAGATCTTTTGATATTAGCAAATTCCTAGCTATTCCATGGATATAATAATCCAGTCGGTTTTACACCTAAAATATTCTGAACTCTGTCTTTAGTTTGCATGTGAGAATGGCATATGAAAGAGAATTGCTTATGCAACTTTTTTTCCCCAAATCAAAAAGATCGGTGTTCCTGTTTCCTGAAAGAATCTAGCATTCCTGAAAGAATGCTAGATTGGTTTATTCTTGGCACATCTCTACTGGCTACTACTCATCTCCTTAGTATTTTCCAGGTATGACAATTAGCTCATTTGCTTGCTCAATCCGGAGCTGTTGGGGTATAAAATGTAAGCTAACTGACCTGTACTTCCTTGGATTCTTTTATTCTTTCCTTTTTGAAGTGGGTACTATTTTGAATTTCTGTTTTTAACTTTTCCTTCACAGATTTCTCAAAGGTAATTGCTAGTACTTACATTTTTGCTTTACTACACTCTTTCAGGTTATGTCTGCTTGAGCAAGTATTGTGGTGCAACAGGACTGGTTCTGTAGAACAAAACAGTTAGTCCCCATGGCCAGTCACTGCGTTTTGAGTTTTAACCTCAGACTAGCCCTAATTTGGTCCCAGATACCTAATTCCTGTTAATAAACACTAATTAGGGTACCTCCCAAAGCGTTTCTTCCTGTTTAACATAATTGTGAGCTCTGAGCCCGTCTGGAAAGCAAACCAGAGCATGGTAAGTGGAGCCAATTGGGAAATTCTCTCTAAAAGCTCATTCCCAATACAAACTCATGGGATCGTGGTGTTGCATCCCAGAACACAGTTCACCAGGCCTAACCAATCTGAAAATATGTAGGTTCTGTAAGTACTTTTTACATGTGATAATGATTTTCTGAGACATTTTAGTGAAAACTTAGTGCAAAAAGGTATTAAATACATCAGTGCTGTCAGCAACATCCAACGGTAGCACCTCCTCTCTGCTGGATAATAGACCAGCTTTTTTTAGTTCTCTTCTTACTACTGAGGCATTTATAGAATTATTTCTTGATATACTTTATATTTATTACTACTTTAACCTCCTTTTGTATCTTAGCTTGTCTAATTTTATTACTAACATGTTTCTGCCCTCCTCAGATTCATCCTACTAATCTGCCCTCATTTCCACTTCCTATATGCATCTTGTACTTGAGGTCTACCAAGAGCTCATGCTTTAGCCAAGCTGTCTCCCCCTGTGTTTCCTATTGTTCCTCTGCCCAGGCTGAGAGCTAATACCAGAGCACGAATTTGTACATGATGGTTGCTTAGGATCCCTTCCAGCCTTTATTTATATGATTCTGTGATGGGTTTCTTTGTGATGCCACAATAATAATTTATTAATATTCTTAGTACACTGCTGGTACATTGCTCCTTGGAGAATCACATTCTGTTTCAGTAAGACTGTTTCTTACGTGTGCAAGAAAGGAAGCGGATCATGAGCCTGTGTCCAGAACTTCAACTTCTGGCTATCCAGAACATTCAGGTCATTCAGGAAGAAAATAGGATGGCATGTACAGCCATGAGGCTGTGTTTGCAGAACAGTGCTTCATAGCAGGTCGTGAATAGACATGAGTGAAATTTAGCAGTTGGTCTGGCTGAGGACTAAAATTTCTATGAGTCAACAGACTGGCTTTTAACCAGAAGGAATCATGTCTAGTATCCTACAGCACTTGAAAACCTGTTATAGCCTTGGAAGTCTCCAAAACATCATGCAAAAGCAGAGATTTTTTGTTATTGTTTTGTAGGGTTTTTTTAGGCTTTTTTTTTTTTTTTTTTTTTTTTTAACTGAAGTTGTTCTGAGGACACAAAGTTCTCATCCAAAATCAGAAGTCATGTCTTGGGTTATGAGAGCAAAGGAGAACTGGCAGGATGCACGGAGCCCATGAGAACAAACTAACAACACAAAAGATTTGCAATATTTAATCAAGTTCTCGGTGATCACAAATCTTGCAACACATTCCAAAACTACTAAAAATGCTATACAGAAACCAACTGAGCCAATATTTAAAGCTTTTTTAATTTAACAGAACCCATTTTTTATAGTATCCAGGATATGTTTCTGGCTTTCCTACTTGTCACATGATCTCCTGTCCAGATGTGCTGGTGTATATCTAGTAGTGGACCAGCCAAACCACAGCACTTTCCTCCTGCTTGTAGCATGTTACTGTAATTCAAGCATACTTCTCTCAGCTGCAGAAGCACTACATTAATATGTGGTATAACAACAATAACACAGGAGGGGATAAAGCTAACCGTAACTTTAACGATGTATCTAAAAATAACAACAAAAACAATGGAGTGACCCTATTCAAAGAGGTTAATTTGTGCCTACCGTATAAAATCCAAGACTTTAGTCGTTTTGAGGACTTCCCCTTTTTCTCACCTGCAGCAGAAAATCTGTGTTGAGGAGACGATTTCCTGTAGCTTTCTTCAGGAAGTTAGCTACCCTCTTTGCCTGGGTCCCACTGATTGTACCATGTGCTCCTCAAGAAACCCATGGGCAGCCTCCTCGGGTCAGGCACACTCAGGTTGTCTTCTGCTCCACAGTGGCTGCTGTGCAGACCGAGAAGAGAATACACTCCAGGCTTGCAGGTTAATTGTTGACATGGGTTATCACTGTCAGCATGCTCAGAAATGGGAAGGAAAGGTTCAAGGGCTGGTTCTTCCTTCCCTGTTCATGGGATAACCCCATTGCGCCAAGCGCAACCTTGCAAGGTAAGGGCTGTATCCACTCTGCTCTGTGGAAAGTTAATGGGATTCCTATGAATAGTTCCATTAGGAGCTGGGCTGGCCACATGCCAAAGAAATCAGTGGCGTTGCTTCTGATTTACACTGTCATAAGCATGAGAGTGTGTTAAATCTGTGATTCTTGTCCCCACAGTGGCCTGGAGCTCAGCAGAGGGGTCCTGCAAAGTGCCATGAAATCCTCACCGGTGCCAGGAAACAGTGAGGACACTGGTGGAGAACCAGGTCACTTCAGACATGAGGAATGATGGCTTTAGTCAACTCATTTCTGAAGAGTGATTCCACCTAACCTTTTTTCTTTGTGTGTGTGCATTCACAGTCTCCTTGCTCCAGCATGCCAGTGCTTCATATTTGAGATTTTTACTGTGTATTTTGAAGCTGGGATGGTGTTTTTATTCTATATTATTTTACAGATGGGAAAAATAAGATCCAAATTCATCCCACCTACCTTTTCACACTCAGCTCAGATGATGGATTAGGAGCGTAACAGCCTCAGACTCCCCCTCTCATCAGCACAAGGAGGAGGCCACAAAGACCTGAACTGCCTTCTGAGGGTGACCTACAGCAGTGACATTTATTTATGTGTCTTAATTCAGACGATCTGACTCTAGACCAGAAAACACAAAGGCCATTTTTTTGAGGGGAGAGAAACATTTCCTGAGGCAGAGTTAAGCGCCTAATTCCCATTGAAAGATGAGGAAATGACATGTTAAACCCATTCGGGCAACTGAAAATCCCAGTAATTATTTCTTTACTTTTGTAGGATTGCCCCCGCTTCACCCAGCCCTGCCGCAAAGGCGTTCTTGACGGAGGCCTCTCACCCTCACCACTGATCTGTCCTTGCAGGACATAAACGCAGGAGGGCCTCCCACCCTGTGCAGGGCACGGAATTCATCCTGGGGCACAAAATCTCCCAATGCTACTCGCGGTGTGGCATGGACTAGAGTTAAGGCTAACATTTCCTTGGTGATCATCTGGCCACAGACCTGAAGGGCTGCCTAGTTTGTCACCCCAGAAGCAATAACATTGTAAAAGCTCCACGTGCCTCTTTCACCACTGATGCAGGTGTCCTCTCACCACTGAGGAGGAAGATGATGATATGGGAGCTCGGAACTGACGGGTTTCTAAGCCTGACATGCCCCAGGAGTGCCCATCCGCTCTTTGAAGCATCAGCTGCCTCATTTATTTAATTTTTTTTCTTTTTTTTATTTCCGCCACTTGAACTTCACTTTTCTGGATATATCTTCTCTGAGCCAGCCATCAGAAACCCTCTGTTCTGAAGTCTCATTCAGCTCCAGCCTGAGCAGTAATAATAAAAGATTTACTTCTATATTTTCATGTGAGGAGATCTTCACAGAAGTGTATTGTTCTTAGTGGGGATATACTCTAAAGCAAATAAGAAAAGAAGAACATTTTTTGTGTGTGTATGTGAAATCATTGACATTAAAACACCTCTTGGTTCCCATTTATTCTCTTACTAAAACAAATTTTAAAAGTCCTTCACTCAGTCCACAGCATTAACCTTCAAGCAGGAAGGGGATCGACTGCCTTTATTATTTCAGCAGTGTTTCCTAGTTTGGCTAGTCAGCTAGTGCTAAGAGGGTGTGTGTGCAAATACACATTATAATCACATTACAAATCACTGCCAAACAGAGCAAACACAGACTAAAGTCTGTCTGCAATCAGAAAAGTGATTGTGGATTGAGCTCCTGCACTTCTGGAGTCAACGGGAATGCACGTCCCAACTTTAGCTCCAGGCAGCTCTACAGAAAGGTGGCATCTTCATGGTCAATGCATGTTTTGCTGGCATAGTTATCCGTAGCTATGTTAAATCCACTTAAGCTCCACTGATAAAGTAAGCTGTATTGACTCAGTCATTACAGAATCAAAACAGGCTTGGGTGGAGATACCAGAGTCAATTCTGTCTGTGAGTTACCAAATAAATCAACAGTTAAGTTCCTAAATAACAGTCGTGAAGTTCCTTAAGCCGTAGTTGTTAAAAAAGGGAAAATTTGCAGAAGAATCTTTCTGAAAATTATGTGTTCCCTTTCCAAGCATTAGAATTCAAAGGTCTTCCAAATGGCTGCTTCCTATGTCTCTCTTCCTAGAGCAGCTGGAAAGCGCCGTGCAGAGAAGACAAGATAGGACATGGGGTTTCAACTTGTGCCTGCACCAAAAGTGTGAAAGAATTCAGCAGTCTGGGCTCTTATAGGGGCACAGCCTTGAGGAAGTTCCACTAGAAGAACCTGGAGATGTTTCTGGATCTCTGCAGTGACTCAAGAGCTAATCTAGAGTGTAGTTTAATTTCAGAACAGATTTTGGTCCAGCTGAAGTAGTTTGGCCTCACCTTGAATGAAAGTAGGGTGATACGTACAAGTGCAAACCTCTAAAAATGAGAAAACTCGTTTTGTCAACTAGAGTGTACTTGATACAGAAACACTGAGAAAGAGGATAAATGCTGGTGTATATAAGATAAAGCCTCAATGTCCTTTTGTCACTTAGGGTCATGATGCTTATAGAGTCCTCAATGCACACTAACAAACTTCCCCAGCAGCGTTTTCCTCCTTGATTTAGGAGAGCTTGGACACTGGGAAGCAGCATCAGCCAGAGCCTGGAAGCCGCCGTCATCAGTGGCTGTAGGGTTCAGATGAGAGGGAGGTTTCTTCCAGAGGGAAACTCGGAGATAGACCTGTAGACTCTCAGAGAGGACTTCTTCAGCTGTGAATTCACACACACATAAATTTAGTCAAAGCAAGTATTTTTCAAAAGGGAAGTGACAAAACCGTCTCTTAGAAATACAGAAATAAAAGTGTTGTCCCTGTCACGGGCTCCAGTCAGTCAGCCAGTCCCCACACTGGGAGATGCTCAAATCATTGAATAGTGTCTTTCTGCAACAAGGTACCCCTCACTCACAGATAGAGAGCTCAGATGCCTTCCCCTGGCAGAGCAGACTCCTGGCAACAAGGCAGCTTTTGTTCACACTATTTTCATTTCCTAGATCCTCCTTGCCTAAGCAAAAGGGAAGATGGGCCCTAAAGGTATTTGGAATACTCAGCCCGTTGGAGATATTTGCTTACGCAGGCCACAGGGGAGAGCCTGCGAGGGTACGAACGTGTCTGCAAGGAGTTAAGCAAGGACATTGTGTAACACCAGGAAAAGGAGACCCCTGCAGCATCTATCCCTGTTCCCGGAAATGGCTGGAGACTGCAAGAAAGACACCTTTGCTTCAAGAAACTTTTATAAAATCTAACTTGTCCTTATTTTTTTTAATCCGTTTTTTTTTTCCCTTTTCACCCTCAGCTCAGGCTGTTTTACATGTTACAGCAAACTGTTCAACCAGCATTTCAAAATGACATAAGTAAGTAAATTGAGGGCTCCATTTCACTCTGTCCATATCCTGCTCTACTTCTGCTGGCAGGGGTGACATTTGGTGATGCTGCTGCGAGCTGCCTGGAAGCTTCTCCTTGAAAAGCTCCCTTGGAAGCTCAGCCCTGTTGGTGGTATGGGGCATAACACAGCTATACTGAGAAGATGGCTTTATCTCAGCTCCAAATATTCGGTAAAAAAAGAAATTTTGGAAAACTGAAAGAGTTCTCACAGGGGCAAGATTAAATTGTTGAGGTGGGGAGAAGGTACATTCTTGCAAAATGTAGGAAGTACCAATATTGTGGTATTCACAGAGCTTCACTAGGAATCACAAACTCATGCTGCTATATACAGATGGATTGCATAGCATCAGGTCTGTGCTGGTGTCTGGCAGAATTTTTACCACTTTCATTGCAAAAAAGCAGATACCACAGTGAAACGACTGCTTACTTTTTAAATGGTTCTTTCTTTCCTCCTCAGTGTACATCATGGATTTGTCTGCAGCCGAAAACACATGTTCATTTAATTGAATTCAAAGTGGGGAAGTAACCAGCAAGGGTTTAAATTACAAATGGAAAAAAAAAAGTAATTTACAAACTGAGGCCAGTTCTGTGACTCTGACAACCCACTCTACCAAATCCCTCACTCCCTCAAAAAAAAAAAAAAAAAAAGAGCAAAAGAACAAAACAAAACTTCAAGAGTTTTGCTTGCCCCAGACTCCGCAAAGTTCAGCCCTTCCTAATCTAATCACTTAAACTCTGCTTAACTGCAAATTCCGGCGTGTTCGCAGCCTTCTGCAGATGGTTATCACACCCCTTCAGCCATTCTCTAGCCAAGCTGCGTGCGTGACATTCTTCTAATCCTTGTAAAATCAATGGAAAGCAGCTATCGTTTTTGGATGCTCACAGAAACACATCTTTTCCCAAAGCTATTGGTGACCCTCAGCCATTTATTAGCTGCCTTAGCCATCCACATAAAACCAGTAGAGGGAGGCATTACACAGATGTGGTTCTCCTGCTGAGGACCGATTTTCAGATATTTAGGGTCAATAATATGAAGCGAGGTCACAACCAACCACAGCTCTGTCTGGCTTATTGGCCAGGCTGGCGGGGAAAAGAGGGAAAGTTTTTAAAGGATGGGGAAACATGCTTCCTGGCATGGCCAAAATTGCTCTCCTGGTGCTCTAGGTGTTTGCAAGATGATTGAAATTATTGTACGAGAGGGTAGTTGAAGAAAAAAAAACTTTGATTCAGATGTTCCATAAAATATGTGGAATGAAACTTTTCCAGGATATTTATGCATTAAATCTGTATTGTCTTATGGTGATTTAGCAGATATAAGTCATGCAACTTCCCATACTGTTTTCCCATCCATTTAGGGGCTTTAGGAAACAAAACAACCTATTGTGCCTCTTCTTATTTCTAGCAGTTTAGTTATGCCTGTGGTAGCAGGAAAAGCTCTTATTAGGCAGGACGTTTACTCTGCAATGTGTACGCTCCCGCTGGGAGGCCACAGAATCAAGTTCTCATTATGAACTCTATTTTCACCTCCCACATTGCGAGCATTGGAAGAGAAGGAAAATAGAGGCCATTTGGCCTGTAAGAATATAGAATTTCTTCCTTCGGCGAAGTGAATTGAAAACTAATTTTCTAGGAAGAGAAGTTTCTATCAGCAGCACCATTATTTCGGGTTATAGATTTGAATGGCTTTAGCACCTGGAACCTCCAGCCAAGATGAGGCTTCAACATTACTGCTGGCTACAGGCTAAACTCAGTGAAAAATCATCTACTGCCAAGAATTTACCATCTAAATAGGCAGAGCAAAGGAGATTGATTTATTCCCATTTTACAGATTTTACAGATTTTACCTGGACAAAGCGGACATTAAGACACTTGTCCATGCTCATGCTGCCAGCAATGGAACCCAGATATCTTGAGTTTGAGCCCAATGCTTTAACCACAAACCCCTCCTCTATTCATTTTCAGTGTTTAATTAATGATGATGATGTCTGCAGCTTCCTTTTATCAAGCCACCCTTTCATCAATTATGATATTGTGGTTATTCCCCCGCTATGTGTATGGCTGTCTTCCAGTTATTACCAGCTCCTGAAATCATGTTCACGAGTGTAAAATTTGTTAATCCTTCTCAAGTCCCTTCTTAAATGCAAAGCCAAACTCTGCTTTCAGTGTATGCTCGTTTTTATACGGTTGACCAGAGTGGAACAGTAGGGATGCATGAGTTAAGGAAGATTTCTGCTACCATCTACGTTACTGCTTGAAGTGTGAGTTCAGCAAAGAATATCTGTTTCCTCAAGGACTTTAATATCACAGGAAAAGGGTCTGCTTCCTTCACAACGCTTCTGGCATAGGTCTGAAGGTTCTTCAGGTAAAGGTTAAGTGTTTTTGCTGCTTCTTCTGGCAAAATCTTGATCTCTTTCCATCTCTTCCATCTCTTGATGCCCTTATTTCTTGTCAATGTTTGTAGCCTGCCAATCCCTCTCCTTCGTAAGGACCAAGAGGAGGACTTTGTAGGGAATTTTTTTATCACATTCAATATTTTCCTCTTTTTAAAACAGATCTTGGCTTGCCATCATGACATGAAATTGACTCAGAACTATATGTGAATTTTCCATTAACTTTGCATGAGTCTAAGTACACTTCATTGTGTATCAGCACATTGTTTTTACTAAGACAATTTTAGGTAAACAAAAGATACGTCATGATGTCATCACAAGCGACTTTATTATATTACTCAGCTTATTTTAGGTAAACCATCTCTTTTCTGGATAAGAATGTGGCCAGGGGTCCTGAGAAGAATGTCCCTCTGTAACCTGCCTCACTCCCTCAATTTGTGCAATGGAATGAGTGAGTTTCATTCCCATGTGTGACGCCCCACATGCTTACGTGAATGTTCTTGCTCATACTACTCAAAGCTGATGTCAGTCTCATGCACAACAGCAATGAACTGTTACTCTGCATGTTTTGTGATCAAAAAGAGTCAGAAGGAAATATACTGTTCTTGAGTGAAGGTATGAATAAATAAAGGAGGCAAAGGTTCAAGGCAAGCAGCCAGAGGACAACACATTCTCAACTCAACTCCAGACCTGGGTGACCACATCATAAATGTCTATTGTGAAAGGTCCCTGGTCCACATACATCTCTCTAGACCTAAACACTATCTGGGATAATGCTATTTGGCCTGGGGAAAAGTCAGCCTGGGCTATATATTAAGAATTTAACAGTATTGACAGTCATATGACAGTGCTTGTGCCCCTGCCAGGCTCTTTTTACAGATATGGTCCTAGTCTCTGTTACCTTACATTAATCTTTGCTACAAGCAAGAGCAGGAGGGAGTGGGATGCTTGCGGGTCTCAGCTCAGCTGTGAAGAGTCCTTTTGCATGTGTACAAACTGTTGATCTTGTTTGGGGCAGCACAGAGTAGAGTGGGGTGGCCTCTTTCTGAATTTCCTGATAACGTCCCCTGTCACCAAGGTTGAAGCCTCTATGAACAGAGGCAAGTCTCAGAGGCTAAATACATTCCCACTATGCATGAAGAAAACTCAATGGTGGGAGGCGGCATAACAGATACATCATCAACAAGATGCCACCAGTGCTGCAGGATCCATCTTACCAAACTGTAGATGCTTATGATGCAGATATTTCTATCTAAGCACTCTTCAGACATAGGAACAGACAATTGCTACAACCCAATTAACCCAAACTGCATTAGACATTTACCTTAGGATGAAGTAAATCACTCTCTGGAAGTATCTATTTTATCCCCCATTGACAGCTGGTCCAGACAACAAACTCAGAGCTGTATGCATGTGGTCATATGGATCACTGCCCTTGTGGCTGGATCAGACATAGAGTGGAAGCAGCAAAATATATAACACTAATAATAAAACAGATAAGAACATGTGAAGAAGGGGAAAGAGGCACCTTAAAGAATCATTTGTTCACTAAAGGTCACTGGAAATCATTCTGAGGGCTCCTGGCCAAGGCATTGGATCATGCAGTGTTTTCTTTATTATGAATGTACTGCCAACTCAGCAATGGTCTTTTTTATTTTTTTTTTTCTTGAGTTAATGCCATTTAATTAACAGATTCTCTGCTTATGAATGGGAAATATTGAGTAGGGTACTTATGGGAAGTATTTGGTTTCTTAAGGTTTCTGGACAATTTTTTCTGAACAATTTTATCTTGTATTTTTAAGAAAACTTTTTAGATACTCATTTTGGCTTCCAGACTTGCAGCCAACAGCACCTGGCAGCCTGGTTACATACACAGAAAATTTTGTCTATCATCAGTAAGGAGTCAAGCCTGCAGTCCACATGGGCAGAATTCCCACCCAAATCACTAGGAATCCATCCAGAGTAAAGAAGGCAGAATTGTACTCTTGTTTTAACAAATCCATCTCCTCCTGTGCTTTGCTGTCTGTCCCTTCTGAAATAAAATAACATTTGTTGTTGTTTTTAGACAGCCATTTGACCATTAGTTTGTGTCTAGGTCTTAGATGACCTGATACCCAAAGTTTCAATCAATGCTAGAAAATGGAAAGAGAGAAAATAGCTTCACTGAAACTCCATTATCCAGGTTTGCAGTGTTCCAGAGCATAAAAAAATGCCCCCCAAGGTTACCATTTTACACCCTGAAGCATGAAATTCAATCGCTTTTCCTCTGCACTGCTGCTTTTCATCAAACAATCAGTCTTTCTAACTTCAGCCAAAGTATTTGATTCACAAGTCTTCTACAGAATGAATACATCGGTCCTGCTCTGTCTTTCACGTGCCTTTTGCACTTTCTCTTGCATCTGTTTGAGCACCAGGTTAATCGTAATGCACTCCTGCTTGGCCATGCTTGGGACACTCAGGCGTGCATTAGTCGGTCTTTGGACATGCTCTCTTTCCCCATCTGATTCCCTAGTTTGTTCCATTCAGTTTCATCCAACACTTCTCACATCAAGAAGTGCCATAATTTCCTCTACTGACATTCAGCATCCTTACTGTTGGACTTCTGGGTCTCTCCGTAGTTCTAATTACAAACCTGGAGAACTTGGATGGAATTTTAATGGTAATATAATATAGAGCTTAGGGCCAAAAAAAGTACTCAGCATTTTGGAACTACCACAAACTGAGATGCACATCAGGCAGTGAGCTTTAAACACAAATGTGCAAAAAACATTTAAGGAGACTTATCCTTAACTTAAATTCTTTTTTATTTTTCCTCTTCAACCAACTCATTTTATAAGGGAACATTTAATTTGTTAAATTGAAATGTTCAGACTTTTTAAAGAGAAAAGACTCCAAAAATGTAGTACATAATTCATGCCAAAATCTTATTCCAGAGTTTGCCACCCATTTGTGTTTCAGTAGAAATACTTGCCTCCCACTCATTGGCACTGTCTCAAAACTCTTTTTTTTTCTCAAAGGAGGTGCTGAAAAAGCATCAGAGTATTAATTTGTCTTTTGTGGGAGGTTTTAGTGTTGTTATAAATCACCATAAATCACAAATCAAGATTTAAGTGGGAGACTTCATAAGCTGCTCTCACTGCGTAAGGCTGTGAAAATGAAAAGCTTAAAGTAAATGTTATCTTGCTGTGTTGTATTTAAATTGCTTCTAGACTTGGTGACCTGATCTTGCCAACGTCTGACCTTTTCTTTGCAGTGGTGAAGGGATGTGTAGTGGACAGCTTGACCTATGGTGCAGAACATGATTCAAAGTCTCTGTCAAAGGGAGCTCCTTCAAGTACTGTATTCGAATTTATTGCACTGTCATTCCTGTGGAGGTTGCATACACTTAGATTCATTTATCGAATACATGAATTGAAGATTTTTGAGCACTATAGCAACACTTCTTGTCTTGATACCAATTGTATGTGATTCCATACATGCAATTTCAAGTGCTGCAGAACCCTAACCAGAGAGTTAGTAATACCTCATGTTTACATGATATTTTTCATTCTGAGGAATTTTTCTGAGAGTGATGCACCAACCATGTGTAGATAATTATCAGTAATCATCACTAATTGTTCTTTAAAATTCTTATTCCATTTTGGCATCTACGTTGAAACAGCAGCTCATCAAAATACAGGCTTTGTGAAGACATTTTTGAATAGGAGCTGTATAAGGAGTTCAGCAAGACAAAGCGTTCCAAACTGGAGTACGGCCAGGACACCAAAGCCATTGCTAGAAGTCATGGGATCTTTAATGCCCACAAAGTGGTCAGGACCTCCGCTGAGTTTTATGAGTGTAATGTCTCACCCGAAGAACAACTTCTTCAGCAGCACAGTACCCCATTGTATTGCACTGGACTCGTACATGTGCGAGGAGAAGAGTACCATTCAGTAAATCTCTCATGCCAACACATCCAGCAGACTAGACTGTCTTAGTGTGTCCTCCAACCCAGCAGACCACCTGTCTTGGCTCACCACATATGGCTGGATGCCAGTGGAAGATGGCACAGTTCTTGGCCTTCTCAGATAAAGACGTTTTTGGGGCCTCATGAGATTTATCTGGCTGGATAGAATTTTGTTCATAGGTTCATGCTCTAGCCCAGCCATTTGCAAATTGGACATGAATCCAATCAAGGGTTGAGCTGCTCTTCCTTTAAGCCTACAGCAGTGGGAGTTAGCATCCGAGCCCTGCAGAATGTCCAATGACAGCAATCACTTGGGAAAAATCATTCAAATACCTTGTCTTTATACTGCCCAGGCCAACTACCCTTCACTGCACAGGATTGTACCTCGAGTGACTTCAACAATCTTTAAACACCAGCTCAGTTCAGCTGAAAGAAATTTGTGGGCATTGCAACCAGTTTACCATCTTAGCTGATATTACAGGTCATGTTTCTCTCAGAGTCTGGACCTTGCTGTAAGTTAGACCCGGAGCACTGAACTGGCACGTTATCCATAGGATATGAGTATGCAGCCCAGCATAGGTTAAGAACTATGTGAGGCTCAGCATAGGCCATTTTCACTTTCCTCTCTCATTTAGGACTAGCCACAGGGCTCTTACACTTGCTTCAGTTGCTGTTGAACATTTTCCTGCCCACATCCACAAGACTTCTAGCAGCCCTCTGCAGAAAGAGGAAGCCAAATTTAAATCTTTAGTATGGGATAGATCTGCAGACTTGGTTTAAGTCGTCAGGATAACAACAATAACTATGAGACTATTCACTTCAGACAGTCCAATTCATAATCCCAACCTAGCCCACATACCTTGTTTACCTAAATTATCAATTGATGGAGATAGGGTTGAAGATTAGGTCATTATTTTCTGAAAAGGAAAGGTATTGTTGTCTCATTGTTTAAAAAAGAAATCAAACTTTTCAGACTTTTCTTGGGAATTTAGGCAGAGGCTGGATGCCTGTATGTATAAATGAGTCCTCAATCACATCAGGAGACAGAAGCCCATATCTCCGGGGCATGTCTACCTGACTGACTATACTTAAGAACAAAAGGAAATTCAGATTAAAACAAACAGATTTTTCACGGAGTTTAGGTGAGGACAATATTAGGCAGACTTGGAAAACAGACTTGGAAAGATCAGTGCAGGATTTTTCTAAAAGATTACTTTATTTATCTAAATCCTACTGTGGTTGAGAATTAGGCTGACCAGAAAACACAAACCACCATGCAGCAGGTATTAGCAGGCAGTGACTCCAGCGAAGATTTAGAAATTGCAGAGAAAACATCTGAACAAAGCTATTCATCATACAGCAGGAAGAACTGATTTAGGGCTGGGATATAAATCTGAGAATACAAATTTTGTACTATTCCTCTTTAGAAATAAGGTGGATAATTTCAGATTTTCCAATATGAGCCTGGTCTCCAGACCAGATGGAGTAACCATGAGGAAATTTAAGAATAAGACCAGGAAAATAATTAAAAGATAACCCCCCTTACAGCACAGTATGTGTGGAGGACAAGGCTATAGGTCATCACTCAACGGTCAGGTGGTGCCTATGCAAAGACAGAAAATCTGGCAGTAGAAAAATCATCAGGGTAACCACCAAAAACAGGGCAATAAACAATGACTTTAAATTGAAGCTACATAAGTAAAATAAAAGAGAACATGGAAACATAATAGAAAATCTAATTACCTCTTCAGGCCAGTGATGGAACCGTTTCACTGGAAAATCAGAATGCAATTTGGATTTTTTTCCTTTTGAAAAATCTCTCTCAAATGCAGGTGTGAAGTAGAAATGGAAATAGAATCCTGAGAGGTCCTGGGGGCTGTCAGAAAGGGTCAGTGGAGACAAATATAGAGTGTTGCCACTCTCTAAATTCCATAGAGCAGTGAAGACTTGGCATTTCCTCTATCAAATGACCAATCATAGGTCAGGCTGTGGGATTTCTGTCACTCTCTCTCTCTCCAGGATGGATGCTAAGACTTTTTGTCTTGGCTGTGGGTCTCCCTGATTCATGCCCAATCTCTATAAGCAGCAATGGGACCTGCTTGGGAATTATGTTTTAGAATTATTTGAAAACAGAAACCTCTTATGAATAAGGAAGATCACCTACAAAGTGCTAGACATAAGGTGGACAAGGATGTATATGTGACAATCCACAAATCTTCTGTAATCAGTAATAGCTTCCCCAGTGGCACAGCTAATTGGGAGGCCTCTTTCTCACTGCTGCATTAATCTTCCCTGAGCACAAGGTGATTGCCTTGGGCACACTGTCAATGGAGAACCCATAGCTTGAAAAAGGGGCCAAAAATACATTTTTGTGTCATCATCTGAACATGCGTGCAGCAGGTTTTCTCTGAAATGACAGCCTGATAGTTAGTGGGTGGGAGAGGATAGAGGATGGAGAGAAGTAAGAGAGGGAAGTATTGTTGATTTTAATTTTCACTACGGTTTGTTAAGTTTGGCATGTGGGAGGTGGAATTGCTCCTGGCTTTCCTTTTATTGTGATTATCCTTCTTTAATGTTGGCAAACACACCTGGAGCTGACAATAGGCATTTTTCAGTAGCACATTGTTATGAATAAGCTAAAAATAAAATAAAGAAGCGAAACACAAAACTGTGTGTGTGGTTATCTTCAAGTGACACCCTAAGGCCTTACTGTTGTGCTTTCAAACTGTATAAGCCTGGCAACAAATAGATAAAAGAACAAAGATGTAACTATGCCTCTTGGGGGTGAGGAAAGCATTTGTAGGGTTAATTCCTGTGGTCTTTCCACAGGTAGAAGTCCCAAGCAGTTTTGCCTTAGTAAGATCTATCAAAGACATCAGGATTTGGCCAGACAACATATCCGGATTCTGTTCTGCTCTTCTACCACATAAATTTAACTAAAATTAAAAGTCAGTGGAATTATGAGGGTTGAAATAATGTAAAGGAAGTAGCGTAAAATAAGAAACACTCCTCTTTGGTGATAAACATATGCTTAAACAGTGCAAAGTAACTAAATACTAATAAACATTATATGCAGCACTGAGGCTACTGTTTTTAATTCCATAAAATTATGACTTAATAAGAATTATTTGTATAGTAGTTGTATAAACTTTTATTCATATATTCATACACACACATACACAAACATGTGTATTAATAAAATGTCATCTCTTGGAGGTAAAAGCATCTTTGCTGCAGGGTTTTCAAAGGCAAGAAACTCCTACTGTTTAACCCATAGATAGATCTGAAAGTGATTTCAAAGACTATATTGTTTTTTGTACTGGTTTGTTAATCTATTGGTCTCAGTTGGTTATTTCATGGCAGTAACTCATAAAGCATGACAAAACTGAGGGAAGGGAATAGCATATGTGCATTGATTTGGAATCTGTCCCACACTTGATGAGTATAAAAGATGAAAGCCACTTTTCTTCTGCCTGCTCTCACATTCATATTTTCTGCAGAAGTTCCAGGTTCCCTTTTAGGTCCCAGAGCTCTGAGTGCACATCAGCTCAACAGACCCGCCTGGGCTGTGGCAATGTGGAGGAGGTGAATATTATCCTTCTGCATCTTTCGTTAGAAGTTAGAAATATGATGATGGTGGAGAAATACACGCTACCAGCTTCCAAGGCCAGCTGTCTTCCCCAACGCACATACTGTCATCATTGCATGGGTTCAGTCATTGTTTCAGCAAGAGATTGATGATATGAAGAAAGGGTTTAGAAAGACATGAGAACTGGAAAGCAGAATGTAAGACTCCTGGAAGATGAAAAGCAGAATAGTCCTCTAAGCTTGGGAGAGGGTATAAGAAGGAAAATTATTAAATTATTAAAGAGCAAATTGAAAATTATTCAATTAATATTCTAATAAATAACTGTTAATATGTGGTTAATTTCCTCAGTATGAACTTTATTTCACTACAAAATTAATAAAATCAGTACCTAGGGTTGCTTAAAGACAAGAAATTTCAGAATTTTGGGGACTCCTGAGAAGTGGGCACTCATATAAGTAACATTTATTCCTTCTCATTAGGAAATTAAACCTGAAGAAAGAATCACTTCTTTTGAAGAATTTCCTCAAGACATCAATTTTTACGTTCATTTGTAACAGGTGTCCTCTTGGTCAAGACCGCCACAGGAGATTCGCGCAGGTGGCCTTGCAAGGTGACTCATATCACTTCTGCTTTCTGCCTCTAAGAAGAAGTGAGGGAGGTTCAGCAGAAGAATAGCTTGTGACAGAGGAGGGCCGTGCCAACAGGAAGCAATACCAGTGACTCACTGGATGGCACGCTCTCGGTCTGAGCCCATCCTGTGCCTGATGGTTTCCCAGGGGGACGTTCAGTGGGTTTTGGTTTTGGCTTGTGCTAGACATAGCATTGTGCTTGTGCTAGACATAGCACTGCAGACAGAGCACAACCTGAGTTCTCATGATTTCCCTTAATTATTATTTTTCTGAAGAGAAAGGAGCGGAACCCTACCGTGCAGCCTAGCTTGGCCATCACACCCAGCAGGACAGCATTCACTAGAGTCTGTAACTTCGATACCCCTCAAAGGGTTCCTCAGGGAACTCACTTCTGCCAACTTTTCCTTTGGCTGTTGAGTTTGGGAACTGATAGTTCCTAAAATTAGTGCTGATAAAAGTGCAATGAAATGGAGTTTAGTAATCTACAAAGCTACACTAGAAAGATATTCTTTTCTATCTGAAAGGCCTTTACTCCGTATCTTGACTATCTATTTACTGGCAGCCAAATCTTTTTAAATAGTTCCCAACCTATTGGAAACTATTAGGAACCAATTTGGTTGGGAACCTATTGAGAACCAATAGTTCCCAGCCAATAGTTCCCAAGAATTTATAATCTAGTCAACGAAGACAAAAATAAGGTAGAAGGAAGGGGTTCAGCTCATGAGAAGAAGTGTGGGAATCAAACGAAAAAGCAATTAAAAATCAGACTTTTTATTATCAGATTTATTTACTATTACTCATTTTGAAAGCTAGCAGCAGGTGTGTACAGAATTTAAGCATCAGTTAAACAGAGTTTCAGATGTTGGAATGAACACCGTTGTTCCACTCACACCTTTTACTGCCTCCATCCAGAAGTCATCGACCAGATTTCTGCATGGGAATCTTATGGCAGAGGCCTCAGAATTCATGGAGCACAGCGAGTGCTCCATGAATTAGGCAGCATTACTCCTCCAGCTGCTCTGCAAAGTGGGGCAAATATTTACCCCACTCATTGACCTACCAGAAGAATGCAGACTGCACCAAGGCTCTGCTCCTGTAGAAATAAATCCCCTGTGTTGGTTGAATCAGACTGAGACTTGAAGAAATAAGCTCTGGAGAAAGAGATCCCCTTGGATTATCGGGACCAACTGCAAAAACTCCATACTCTTTTTTCATACCCTCACTTTTCTCTACTGAAGTGGCAAAACCACAAATTTTCACGGCTTCCTAGAAATCAGTGGCGTTGTGACTGTCACTGCAGCTGACTATCATAAGGCAGTAACTACTCAAAGATACTCAGGGCCATATAGTTAGCTAATGTAAATTAGATTGGATACCTCGACTCTGGTGCAAACACAATGATTTATACTGGTCGAGGATACGGGCCAAAGATTTTATTATGATTTTCAGCCAGTTAAAGATGCTCTAGAAAGAAATGCCTAAAAATAGACCATTTTTCTTCCAGAAAACAGTGAATATATAAGAAGCCCGGGGATGAAGTTGGCCAAATGGATAGACCTTTACGTGATCACAATAAAAAAAAAGAAGAATTATTACACTGAAACAACTCTAAGCTGTCTTTTTTTCTTTTTTTTTGGTCCCAGAATGGAGATCTGGGATATTTTTGTTCACATCTTGATAGCTTTTATTGGGCGATAATTTATAGGCTGGCTGATGTCAGCATAATCAGAGCTTAGCATCTTCTTTTTTTGCTCAGTAGTGCTATATTTATTGGCCTGTTAAGTTTCATTTTAGTAAGGTGCTGCCTGAGCCAATGGAACATAACTTTGAGAAACTCCAGCGAATGGTGTTTCCCTATGTACTTTATATTTCCCTGTGTACTTTACACTCCCCCTCATGCTTTATACTCTCATAATATATTAAAGGCTTCTGGTGTTACCCCCAAGAAATATCCAACTTTTGTCCATAAATAACTTCCAATAGTTTTGACTTTTCTGAATATTTTTTTCTGCTCTTTATCTTTTCATCCCCACTGTGTCTAGAAAAATTACTAGTTCAGGGGCAAAGCCTGACTGATTGACTCATGTTATACATTTCACAACTGCATAAGCATAGTTCAGATGTCACCAGACCCACTCAGGAGGCTCTGAGGAGTTCATCAGGTTATCATTTTCCTCCTGTTTGATTTGTGGTTATTCTGCTTCAGTAACTGTAAAAAAAATTAGTTCCCAGCTAGACAGGAACTGGTAAAAAGAAGCTGGTGGGGATAGAAGTGTTAGTAAGAAGGACTTTTTTCTCTGTAAAGGATACTTTTCATGTCTTGTTCAAGTGTATTTTCCATACTTAAGTCCATGCTTAAGTACTTAAGTCACTGCTTATTAATTGCTCTGCATTTTGGGAATTGGCTTTTTTGTTTTTTAACTTTAACATAATCACTTTTTCTGGGAACATTTGCATACATTTCTTCTTTGCATTCTCCTATCTATTTTTTATGGTCTGCAGTCAGCTTTCACAGAGTACAGAGCTGATCTGCTGCCTCTCTTCCATGAAGTTGCTCTTTCACTGCTACATGTCAGTGCATCCGTGCGTGCACACAACATGCAGAAGAAAGGGAGGTGAACTGGGACTGCGGCGAAACACTGGTGAAGCTGATGGGAAGAAAAGCTGAATCCCACTTGCACAAGTGTGAGCAAATGTCAGAAATTCTGCCAGCTTTGCTGGTCTCATCCACTGCACACAGAACTTGTCCTCTCACATAACTGTTATTTTTTGAAAACACATAGTTTCTGGGCCAGATTTAAACAAGGAATGAATATAATATCTCCAGCATAGCAGAGCAGAAAAGGCCCTTTAATGTCTAGGCTGTATTTTCAAACAGATTTCCTGCTCAGATAAGAAACAAGACAAAGAGGGTTGCAGCTCTCTCTAGACCCTCCCTGGAAGAGGGTTTCCCCTTCTATGGAAACATTGAAATTCCCATGGATTTTTTTAGTAAATTGTTTTTAAAATAAGATTTTAAAAAACTCCTGAAGATTTATAAAAAACTACCAAAGTTAATACATACAACACTTAAGAATCAGAATAATAAACTTTCCTCTTTATTGCGAAGTAGCATATAGGATGACTGAAGTAAAACCATTTATATAATATATCCATTCACTAGCTTGTCCAATCCATATAAAAAAATGAGTACATTGCAGTTGTACTGTGATCTCTTTTTTACCTAAAGTTCAGCTTCTGCTCTAAAGTTGCCTAGTTCAGCCCTGGGTGTCTGCCAACCTGTTAGCTTGCCACTTGGACATCACCTGATGCTGAGAAAAGCCACCTCCATGTCTGGCTTCTTTGTAGAGTTTGCCTCTAAGCTGTGGCCAAAGGATCTGATTCTCCTAGGGAAATGAGTGATAGAAACTCAATACTTTCAAAGCATCAAAAACTTTGCAAAAGAAGTGCAAGAAGGCAAGAAATAAATGCGAAGAAAAGCAATATCAAGGAATAAAAAGGGCCACTCAAAAATGTTCTGAGTTGATGAATCCTGGCTTTGGGTGAGTACCTGTACCTAGCCAAGACCTGCTTGAGCAGCCCACACCTGGCAGACCCCAACAAAGATTATAGGGGTTAGATGGTTTCTTTAGGGGTTAGATAGATGGTTTATTTCATACACTAAGAACTGACTTTGTGGGAAGTCTTGCCCAAGCACTACTGATGTGGCAGAGCACAGGACTCATATACTGTACAGTGGACCCTTGTAATGGCTGAGTCACAGAAATTAGAGATGGAAAATACAGTTAGGTCACTCTGTCCGTTCCCCAACTGTTTCAAGGTTGCTCCCTACAACGTGTTCTTCATTGCTTTGTCTAGCCAACTTCCCCCATTTCCCTAGGGGGACCATTCCACGTAGTAATAGACCTCATTGTTAGGAAAATTTTCCTGATGTGCAGCCTAAATTTTCCTTGGCTCACTTTCATCCCACTGTTTCAGTTAAAACCTCCTAGTCAGCTCTTAATTCCTCCCTACCTCATGCCCTATTCTTCCATTGGAGAAAACAAATAAGTCTCATAGAATCAAGCCAGTGTGTTTAAAACACAATGACATCCTTATCTCCTAACAGTATAGTGGATGTAGAATTAATGAATAAAATGCTGCTAAAACCCTGTTGGCTGGCATGTCTTGAATGTCCAACAATATCTTCCACCATTTACTAATACGTGGAGTCAAAGAACTGCTTGGACTGGTCAATTGAAGCTCCAAGTCCCATGACAATTTATCCCACCCAACAACCCAGCCCATGAGCAACCTTTCTCATCATGGTGAAGAGTCATATCCCACTCACTGGTGATGTGTAGCACAGAGTGGGGGCACCAAACTGACACTCACCAACACTTTCAGTCCATTAGAAAAGCTAGATGTAACTATGACACTGGCGTTTCATTTCGGAAATCTGATCTTTTGATTCTGCTGCCTCTTTGAGAGAAGAAACATTGAAGAAAATGGATACAGCAATAGTGCAGATAAAACAAAATGTTTCAATTAATTGTTGAATTACTGAAATGTTTTTAATATTTTTAAATAAACATTAAGAAACAAAAAAACTTTCATATTTTCAGATTTTTTTTCAGACTCTTATTTTTCTTTTGCAAACAAAATTTGCTGAAATCACTATGAATCACCAAATGCTTCAGCTGGCAAAAATCCACATTTTTTTCTGTACAAAACACATTCTGAATTAGAATTATAAGCAGTAAAAGTCTTCATGAAGTTCATACCTGTAAGTTCTGCTTTTGAATAATGTGAGATTTCAACCACAGTTCAAGACAAACGGGAAATCCAGATTGAGTGATAGATTAGAAAGATGGAGATTAAATTAGATGTCTGCATGACACACTGTAGAGCTAGTGTCTGGGAACCACTTCCACAAGCAAAAGCAGTAGTGAGAAGTTACTGTTTCTGACTACCTTATTTTAGAGAGGCAGCTTACAGCAAAACCCAACCAGAGGTTGTGGTGTGCTTTCCTCTCCTCAACTTCTACATTACTGAACTCCTCTTCGTTGAGATGAAGATTTCCATTCCATGACATTGCTTGCTATTAATAATTGCCTGTGTGAGCATGATGTTTGACCCCACTTCTGCCCCAAGCTTTGTACCATGTCAGAACAGGAGCACAGTCCTTGCCCCACCAGAGCATGATCTACATGTAGAACAGCAGCTCAGCGCTCCTGGCACGCTGGAGGAAAGGAAGGAGGCTCCTCCATGCCCACTGCCTGAAAACCTGGTCCTGAATGTGTCTTTAGGCCCTTGAAGACTGGTACCGACTGCTTGTTGGTGTCTTGCAGAACACCTTGCAGAAGGTATCTCTGGGTTGTTAGCTTAGCCAAAGTGTTGCCCAACGTCTCGTGTCCAAGCAGAGGACAGAGTTTTACTGTCTGCTGAGCTGCAGACACGGAGGAAGAAAATTCCACACGGGCAGTTACCAGAAGCATCTGAGCAAGCATGAAATCCTGCTCCTTTTTACTCCCACTGGAGCTCTCTGAGAGTGAATTCCCTAGTCAAGATACATGCCAGGGAAGCTTCTGCCTCCCTCCAGGTTCCTACGGCACGGACTGGAGCCCCGATGAGGACAGGAAAACACTGTATTTATGCTGTGTTCTGTGGCTTGAGAGAGCAGAGGGTTTTGTGGCTCACAAAAGCGGTGTGAAGTCTCATATCCTGATATAGGCATCCTGGCTCCTTGCTCACAATTGGGGAAAAAAATAACAGAAGCCCAAACCATTCTGCAAGACACTGTAGTAGAAAATCCAGGAGGAAGCTGGAGGCTCTGGCAATAGACTTCTCAGCAGAGATGTATAGTCCAGAGGAGCATCTGTGGACTGTACCTGTGTGATGCTTCCCATGACAGACATGCTGCAGTGTCGTCTCTCTAACAGAGAGACCCCCCCACAGCAGGCTCTGCGTGCTGCCCGCTTGCAGCCGTGGCAATGCAGAAGCAATGCATTCCTTAGCACTACTTTGTTATTGTTGATTTGTTTTTAATCATTTTTACTGGAGGATTTGAGCATTGTGACAGGGAATGTGGATACAAGCACTGAAAGAAAAATGCGTGCAACACGAAACAAAGTGAAAAACCACCCAACCTCCTCTCTCCCCTGAGCAAACCTGTGATTTCTCCCACTTTCTTGAGTTGCAGTTTAATACCATGTTGTACAGCCTGCTGCCTCCTTAAATCATTCCTGCTGCAGTATGGGACACTGAGCACATCAGCTAAAGAGCATAAAGTGGTTAGGCTTCCAGCTCCACATCCTGAGGAGTTAAATCTCTGAGAGGAAGCAACGGCCTGGGTGTCCCCTCTGGGTGCTCTCCTGGAACAGGCTCATTCCCTGCCCCAGGGGTGAAATGAGGCCGGGTATGCAGCAGAGGTTTCTAGTTTCACTGCCCATCCTGTTCTCCCAAGCTCCCAGCTTCCCCCTTGCAGCTTCTCACATGTCTACCAAGTGCTCAGATAAATGTGATATAGTGACACTTCACCCATTTGAAATGAACTTCCATTACCAAAGACAAGATCCGGCTTAAACTAGAGTCAGTGATGGGCATTTCCAGAAGGCATGTCATGCTGCTTGTTTGAAACATGGTTCTTCGGCCAGGCTCAGTTGCACTCTGAAAGCACTTACTCCACCACTGCAGAGGAACTTACAGAACCGAATTTTAGACAGATGAAGTGACTTGAAATCCTCAAAATTTGTTTATAAAGCATCTGTAAAATATGAGATTCGCATATTTACAGTTTTGATTGCAGAGCCAGCATAGGGTGTGATAGTTACCAATACTGATTTCAAAAACACTAATCTGTCCTCAAGCCTTTACATTTTTCTTAGCTGCAGTGTTTCTGATTTGTGTAGTAGAAATCCAAAGAAGCACCTGACAATTGCAGAAAGAATCTTGCTATAGGAATATATAGCCACGCTTCACAAATGACAGAGCTCTGGAAGAGGCAGAAAAGGAGAGACTGAAGCTGCCTCAAGACAGAGAAGGCCAACGGGGGATTTTTAATAATTTAACAGTGACCGGAGTGTGAGCTCACCAGGTTATTTCTACACAGGACATTGAACATGCATGTGAAAACATTATACCTTTCAGCGTCTTGCTCTCTGAGCGGAACCAAAATGAATAATTTAGTGAGCAAGGTGCCTTGGACTCTTTGCCAGGGGTCATGGAGCTTGGTCGTGGCAGAGCGGTGCAGCAGCCACACTGACGTGCCTGAACTGGGATTTAACCAGTGGGCCCAGACTCCATCAGCCAGGAAATTGCTCAGAGCTTGGTACGGGCTGCAAATGTGGCGTGAGAATTTGCAGAAGTGCAGCTTGCAAAAGGGCAAGGGCTCAGCAGAGCCTGCCTTGGCCTCATTCTGCTCAGCTCTGCTGGGGCCAAGGTGCTCAGCTCGGCAGGAGCCTACCCCAGTCGGGGGCTGTCTTGGTCTTGTTTGCTGTCATCCACATAACGACTTGTAGAGGTCAGCAAATAAATCCAGTGTTGGTTCCTAAAGCATCAGCAGCTCCCTAGATGGAGGTTTGGAAGTTCCTTGCTCAAGAGCAGAGGGTCGCATGTGTTGTGCGGATCTGGAAGACCCTGATTAGATTTTCATCAGTGGCCACTTCATGAATGCAGCAGGGTAAACCAAGGAAAACTTTGCTGATATGTCCTTATGGGCATTAAAGAAACAGTGTTTGAACTTAGGAAAATGTCTCCAGAACTGTTTGGGAATGGGGCAAAATGTTTTGCCTTTTGTGAGGCAGAGAAGCAGAAGAACTTGTGAGATACTTATCATGAGCAAGGCAAACGAGGAGGCAAACCACCAGGATCTTTCTGCTAAGAACTGACTGTGAATGTGTTTTCAATGACATGATCAGATTCAGCAGGCTTCTATAAGAAAATGCCTGTCTCATATTTGCATCTGTCAACTGCCCCATGACTTCAGGCTACTTCAGCTCAGACTCAGGAAAATTAGAGTGATGGCAAAGCCAAAGTCTATGAACAAGGAATCTAAGGAGCATCTCAGGCCTGGTACTAACGGCCACCTTTTCAAAAAAAAAGCATTTTAACGAGGGTCATGGAAAATGATGGTACCTTTGCCATCTAAGGCTACCTGTCAGCATTGCTATTGGATTCATAAGCTCTTGGAGTTTGGTGCTGACAGGAAAAAAAATCCAAACATTAAAACCTTGTTAGATGAATATGCCTTTATGAGGACTTGTAACTTGCTTTGTACATGTCAGTAAAACAGCAAGAATCGGACAATATACTATTTATTTGCTGTCTAGGCAAAATTAAAACAGGAAAAAAGGTAAAAACAGTAAAAGTTTTTTTAAAAAAAAAAAACACAGAACTTTGCCTTTTCTTTCCTGTCTTATATTCCCTGAATGAAAGGAGCAAAAGTGAAAACTTTTCTTTAATCTTACATTTTCATTCAGTAGAAACTACATACAATAGTGAAATCAAAAGCCAGAATGATTTTAAATTCCTTTTTAAATTCCTTTTATCTTGTTTTGTTAAAACTCATAAAACTAAAATGTAGTGATGAACAGTTTTGAAACATCTTTCCCCTTTTTTTTTTTTACCAAACATATCAGAGGAGAAAAATTCTGATCAGCTCTAGAAAAGAACATGATTGAACAGGGCAGTCACTTTATCTTTCAGGCACAGACACAAAAATATGAATAGGTTTATATATAAATATACGTACAGTAACTAAAACCTCAAATTCAAATATACTTAAGCTTTGGGGAAGTTTGTATATTCATTCAATCTTTGTGGCTTAGATTCATCTGCAACAGAAGTATTTACAAATCGACAGAATACTTCCTCTTTAATCTTATCTAGTGATCTGTCTGTTTGTCTGGGTTTTTCCTGGAGATGTCCTCAGATCCTCATATCTGAGGGCTGAATGGCTAATTTAAGTCAAGATCATACAGATCTTCAGAGATCTTCCTCTTCTTTTGTTTGCCACGAGCAGTTGCTTGTTTTTAGCTTGCTGCAATGAAAGACTCATCAGCTGCAAACCTGGATCAGCCCCTGCTGCTCCCACAGCCAGGAAAATAACACGTTTGGAGTGTTGGATGCTTGCAGACCATCACCAGGATGCACGAAGCGGCTCAGGGCAAGATGCAAGTTGCTAATTAGCTCAGTGCATCCATGCCCTTGAAGAACTCCAGGCATCCCTGGCTCTAAGGTCCTCTCTGCCTTTGGTTCATGTCCTCATGCAGGACAAGAAGAAGTTGATGAGGCTGTTTGGTTGCTGTTCAGACCAAATATTGCTTAGACAACTACTTTGCATTTTGAGTACTTTATTATGTTCCTTACCTGTGCTGGCAATTTAATACACTGAGAAACATTCCAACTTGGAATTGTCACTGCTTGAGAAGAATAGATCCTTTTTTTCCAGATTTTCATTGTGCACATTCTTGTCTGTGTCCCCTCACACTGCTCAGAGGGTTTTTGTCACCTCCCTGAGCATTTTACACTGGGCAACTCCACACTGCTTCAGATTCTCTGCATTCCCTGTGTGAGACCTCACCAATTTCTGCAAGTGTTAATGTGGTTATTGGGTGAGAGGAGGGGAGCGAGCACATCTGAAAGGAATGTAAGAAATATAAACAATTTTATTAGCACGACCACAAAACTATTTTTTAATATATGCAGCCATTTACAAGGAGGAAATACACAAACAGAAAAACCCACAGGGGAGACACGGCCAGTACTGGCGAGCACAGCAAACTGCCACAGCTCAGGCGGGCAGCTTGGAAGCTCTGCATACAGCCCCTTTCCTCCTTCTTGACCCCACCATCAGCTCTCAGTGGCAAACACCAACCCCCGAGAGTAGCCTGGGGCGATGGAGAGCCCGGCATTACGGTGGTGGGGTGCCCAACGAGTCCTGCCGCGGCGCTAGCGATGACGCCAGCTGGGTGAGGGCCTGAGCGATGACGGAGAGGTGGCTGTTCATCGTCCGCAGCTCGGCCAGGATGTCGCTCACATTTGCAGACGCCGCCTCCGAGCTCGGGGGCAGGCCGTGGGAGGAAGATGAGGAAGCAGGAGCCCCGTGTCCCGCGGGTGCTGCCTGGCGGTCTTCCTCCCTGGTGAGCTGGGGGGACGTGCCGCATCGTTTCACGTCATCCAGGGAGCCCGTTCTTGCAGGGGGCTGGTCTTCCTCCTTCCCTCGAATGGTGGCGAGAGTTGCTGAAGCAAGGAAGGGCAGCCAGTTGATGAGGGTGGCACTTCCAGGTGGGACTACCGGCAAATAAAGTCCAGGGTGTAGGGATGGAGTTGAAGCAGGTGGTACAGGAAGAGAAGGAAGGTGAATGGTGGCAGCAGAAGAGGATGGTGGGGTAGGAGACAGTTTGGGATGTAGAGCTGTGACACAAGCAGGTAATGGTGGTGAAAATGATGCAGTACCAGGGTCAGAGGAAGAGGAGGGTGACACTGGAGCTGTGAAAGGCCCAGGTTCTTCAGAAGTTGGTGGTGATGTGGCAGCAGATGGAGCATCAGGCGTGCAAGGCTCAGAGTCTGCAAGAAAGACAAGTTGTAATTCTTGAGGAACACATGTACTTATACACATGGACTATTGATTGCTGCAGTGAGACTAGGCCTTTTTGACGCAAGGCAGAATTTTATTACCTTCTAGTGATATTCTCTGCAGGCTGGCTAGAAAAGGAAAGATACACCAAAGACAAGAGCATATTTTAGGTATATGTGCAACTAAGCATTAGAGATAGATAAAAAATAACCTTCTACTATCATTCTTTATAAATGAATGCACTGGCACTTCTTGTGCCCTGGCCTCAGCATTTTTCTGGTTGACATCACATAGATATATATTAGCTAACCTGAATTACCTACTGTGAAGTCCCAAGCAGTTATTGAAATCAATCATAATAACCTAACTCATTCACAAAGATGATGAAGGGACTGGAGCATCTATCATACGAGGAGAGACAGCTCTGGACTCCCTGGTATAAGAATCATAGAATCATAGAATCATAGAATGCCTAGGGTTGGAAGGGACCTGTAGAGGTCATCTAGTCCAACCCCCCTGCACACGCAGGGTCCCCTAGAGCATGTGGCACAGGGTGATGTCCAGGCGGGTTTTGAAGATCTCCAGAGAAGGAGACTCCACCACCTCTCTGGGCAGCCTGTTCCAGTGCTCTGTCACCCTCACCGTTAAGAAATTCTTCCTCAAGTTCCTGTGGAACTTTTGGTGCCTCAATTTTTGGCCATTTCCCCTAGTTCTATCACTAGCCACCACTGAGAAGAGGCCAGCCCCCTCCTCCTCACTCCCTTTCTTGAGATATTTATATACATTGATCAGATCCCCTCTCAGTCTTCTCCAGGCTGAAGAGGCCCAGCTCTCTCAGCCTTTCCTCATAGGGCAGATGTTCCAGGCCCCTAATCATCTTTGTGGCCTTGCGCTGGACTCTCTCTAGCAGCTCCACATCCCTCCTGCACTGGGGAGCCCAGAACTGCACACAGGACTCGAGGTGCGGCCTCACCAGGGCTGAGTAGAGAGGCAGAATCACCTCCCTCGACCTGCTGGAGACGCTCTGCTTAATGCACCCCAGGATCCCATTGGCCTTCTTGGCCACGAGGGCACACTGCTGCCTCATGGTCAACTTGTCGTCCACCATGACGCCCAGGTCCCTCTCTGCGGGGCTGCTCTCCAGGAGGTCGGTCCCCAGCCTGTAGGCGTGAAACGTTTAGAGAAGATCCAGCATAGGTCAATGAACATGATTAAGAGACTGGAGCATCTATTGTATGAAAAGACTAAGAGAACTGGACCTGTTTAGCCTGGAGAAAGGAGGACTGAGAGGAGATCGGATCAATATGTATAAGTAGCTGAGGGGAGAATGTAGAGAGGACGGGGCCAAACTCTTCTCGGTAGTGGCCAGTGACAGGACAAGGGGTAACAGGCACAAGCTGAAACACAGGAAGTTCCATCTCCCTGTGAGGAAGAACTTCTCTGCTGTGAGGGTGACAGAGCCCTGGAACAGGCTGCCCAGAGAGGTTGTGGAATCTCCTTTACTGGAGATCTTCAACACCTACCTGGATGCCACCCGGTGCCACATGACTTAGGAGTCCCTGCTGGAGCAGGGGGTTGGACTAGATGATCTCTAGAGGCCCCTTCCAACCTCAACCATTCTGTGATTCTGCTATTCTGTGATTCAGAATTCCTGTAGAGCCATGAGAGTTGGCTCCTGGAGGCAAACCTAGACACTGCTTCCTAGTGGATTCCAGATTTGGTGCTCTGGTTAGAATGGATCAGTGAACATCGGAAGATCCAAAAACTGGTTGATATATTAGACTGTTCAATAATTTTATTTTTTGCCTTGAGACATGACAGAATTTACCCAGCTGAAACCGGATATAGATTCCTGCTTGTATATGTTTAGTGGCCTCAGATACAAAAAACAACAAAGAAACTGAGCAAGAAATTTTTGACACTGTGCATCCTGGCTTGTCACCCATCCCAACCTGCAAGTAGGCCAGTGGATCCCATTGAATGTCCACTGAAATCATCAGAAAGACTTTTGTTGGACCAAGTCCAGCATATACAGCATAGTACAATATAGCAACTTCTGGGCAACATGCAAGACTTGGAGAGCCAGACTGCAGTTCAAGGTGCTGCACCCACCACTGCCCAGTTGATAAATACTATAAGGTGAGGATGATCCCGCTTTTATAATATTTTTGGAAGCCAGAAACATAATAAGAAATATCAGCCTTTCGGCAGCCCCAAAGATCTGGACAAGTGGAATTACTGAACTGTGCTGAGAATCTTTATTTTAGCTTTGGGAACACATTACACAAAAGGTGGTGAGATGCTACAAGAATGGTCAGCCTAAGACAGATGGGTTTTAGAACTACTTCTGCTGCAATTAAGTGCAAATTTTAAGCCACTACTGTGGATAAAAAGACACAAAATAATAGATTTATCCAGGTTAAGACAACCTAGAGAAAACCAAATAAAGGGTATTAACACCAAACTATTATTATTTCTAGCAACTTAAAAATCTGATGTTGTGAGAAATTAATTTTACTTGCAAGCAGGTTTGATATTCTAGATAGCAAAATGAAACTGTGACTCTAAAGAAAATGAAGATTTTCCCCTGTCATTGCTATTACTAAACCAATAAGCCGTTCAGCTGACAAAAGCCCATCTTTGTTCCACATGAGACCACCATGTTTTTCCTAACCAAACACATATGCTGATTGAAGGAGATTATGACACAAAATTCAGCATGCCCTTATGTCATTGAGATTTTTTATGGAAAGTTACTGCAGGTTCCTTGAAACAGTTTCCTTCCTTTGTTTATTGGCTTTCTTCCCAACACATCTGCCTACACAGATGCTCAATCTGTGTTCACTAGAGGTGGGCTGAGGATGCTGGATGTTGGTTTTCCAAAGTGTTATTGATTGGCTTTGGCTTTTTGAAAACAAAAACAAAAATAAAGCACAATTTAAATCCAGGTTCTGTCTCCATCCAAACCACCAAAGTTTGCAAAGGGCGAGATGAAAGGTTCAGGTTTGGCTCAACTGTAGTGTTAACCAAAACAGTGTTTATGGTCCATATATAGCACGGCCAATCCCCATCTGCACTGGCCAAACAAACCAATTTAAGTGTAATGTTTTTCCATACATAGGAGAGCAGAGGAAGCTCAAACAATCTTGAGGTAAGCTGGTTTAGCAGCATCACAAATAACAATCACAAATCACTTTTAAATGGGCAATCAGTATTAAAATACAAGTAACTAATGCAGACAAAAAATACAGACAAAAAATCTGGTCACCAAAGGCTCTTCTTCTTAGTTGTAATCTTTCCAAACATAGCATGACTTCCCTATCAGAAGCCACAGCCTTGTCATCTCTCTAATCCTCCCTTAAGATTTATTTATGCCATGCTGCCTTTTAAACACACCTCGCACAGCTTGATCAGGCTCCCATACTTCCATCTAAGAAATTCCATATGGGTGCCTGGGCATATGTGCAGGACATATCCAAGGCATGTGGAACTTATTGCGCCACTCAGATCGGCTGCTGGTATGCACACCCAGAATGACTGTTTGTCTGGATATGATATGACCAGGCTGCTCAATGTCTGAAGGCCAAACGCACAACTAAAATCACAGAATCCAGAATTGCTGAGGTTGGAAAGGACTGCTGGAGATTTAGGCCAAACCCTGCTCTGCTCCATGCAGGGTCAACTAGGGTTAACTGTTTTTTCTCCCTGGATAAAATTGTCAAGACTTTCAAGAAAACCCAGGAATATGGAGGTTCTAAACATGGTGAAGCATGATACAAGATGAGAAAGTTGCTTCTCACATATGACAGGATAATTCAATGTCTTTTACTTCCTCTTTAATTTTTCTTGTTTCATTGGTATGTTGTATCCTATGTCTACTTTTTCCAGTTTTTTTGGTACATCCCCAGCAGACAACATTCTCAACTGGAGCATGCAGGTACACATTCATTCCTAAGGGAGGAAAGAGAAGAAACAAATAGTTTCTCTATATCAGCTTCCAGACGGATAATTAGCTAAATGAGGCTGAATAGATGTCTGCAGAGAAGAAAGATACTGAAGAAGAGGTACTAAGGTACACTGACTTTCTCTAAACATAGCAACCCGCTTGTGCTTGGTCATTAAGAATCCTTCTGGACATACAGTCTACAGAAGTAGGTGTTATATCCCCCACATACAAAGACTGACTGTTCAAGGTAGGTTTGTAGCTTGGAAAAAATAGTTCACTAGCTAGGGAAAATAGTCTAGCACCCAGAAAACCTAACTTGTATATGCAGTTCATTGAAATTACTGAACTGTGCATAGCAAAAAATAACCCTCAAAATAACCCCCTACATTTGTTTGGTGCTATATAGAGAGAAAGTCCTCCAATGGAGGACAGAACAGCTTCAGAGTCTCTTCTTACCATTGAGGGTCCAGGGAGTAAGCTATCCTTTAGGAAGATCAGTTACCGAGAATGGGATTCATGTCATCTTTAGCATTAATAGTCTACAGTACTGATGTTTACATCTCATATCATTCCCTAAGCTTTCTTTATAGTAAATGGATTAAATAGACAGGTCTAGTGTCTAATACACCTCATTCTAAAGCAGGCTTCTGCCAGTAGGTCAGATGAATGACACCTTTATTGCTAGAATTCCAAATGTGAATGTCCTCATCTCATTGCTGACTATAAAGGAAAATGAGGTTAACTTAGGATAACTAACTTGAATATGAATGTTTTGCACCGGTGATGCCTAAATTTAAAAACAGAAATGCCACCTCAGGTGCCTAAAAATGAGTACCCAATTTAGAAAAAGTGGAGGCCTGATATTCACTGTCCCGATCTACTACAGATCTCCTGAACAGAAAATGACTGCATGTCTGTGTTCCCCATCCACAGGTAATAAGGGAATACTCCTGTGTTCACATCCCTGAGAGGACTTACAGGACTGTAAGTAGATGACAGGTATAGCAGGTAGAGAGTACAGAGCAACACGTTCAAGTTGGGATTTTCCTGGTATGTTGCCTGCCCATGATGATAGATGTTAACAAAAGATTAATGAGCAGTGCTGTGAGAATGGGGAAATTTAAGTTATTTTAAAGGCATCTGTCTGTATGAGAAGAGCACGAACCTATCTTTTCAGTCAGTCTTGGCTATGTTAGTTGCTTTTGTTTGGCTGCTGATTTTATCTGCCTTGCAGTCAAAGTTCTGCAAACTCGTTCTTAGTCTTTTGTCAGCTAACAGGGGAAAGGGCTATGACCACAAGGGAAAAGCAAGGACATGATTTTCCTCTGACCAGCACATTGCATAGGATTCTGCTCATCTACCATTAGCCATTTAGTTGGCATCCATCAGAAGCCACTCATTGGAGTTCCATCAAGGAAAGAAGGACTTCCTGGGACAACTCATCCCAAAGTATTGGGTCCTCGAGAAGTGTGGGAGACCAATACTATGGCGTGTCTCTTTTCCATCAGCATTTCTTGTGGGCCCTAGTTAACCACCTCAGATTGACTAACTCACTCATACATCACCAAAGTTAGGTGGGCTGGATTCCTCACTTCTTTGTGAATGGATCTAGCAAGCAAATTGCTAGCAAATCAGAATAGTAGGTGGGCTGTATGACCTCTTCAGTCACTAACTGATTTGTGATGACAGGAGTCATAAAAGCTTGGGCATACCAAGGTGCAAGAGAGTGGAGACCGAGGCCTCTAGAGTACTTCAAGACATGAGCAGAAGGTACAGGAGGTGATCATCTTTCGAGTGAGTCAGCCCTGAGCAAACAATTTATTTCAATGATGAGGATGGTAAGATGCTGAAATGAGTAATATAACCCCATTTAATGTTAGGACAACCTGCAGGAGGCCTTTGTGTGCTGTGCTTTGTGCTCGAGCTTACCAAGTGGCTTTAAACCTGGCGGCGGGTGCATGTGAGCAGAGTGCGTGCCTGCACTCCTGCTTGCTAGTGCAGCTGCTTCCCAAGAAGGTCTAAATATACTCCTGCCTCCTCTTTCTGGTAAGAAGTGAAACTCAAGTCCTAACAGCTTGTGGTAATCGAAAGTCTGATAGCAACGTCTACACAAGCAGCAGGGCTGCTTCTTGGTCACATACAAGTTCTGTCTTTGGGATCTCTCCAAAACCCATCTCCTCTGTGTACCGTGCAGGTTTGTTGGGATGCAGGGCAATATCAGACCCCACCACTCTCTGTAGTTGAGCATAGAAAATCTTTGAGCTGCAATTCAAGTTTAGAAGGGATTAAATTAAAATTAAAAATAAATCAAATTAAGTTAAAATTTCAGCATTGGATAAAAGCATTGCTAGGCTTTACATTAAAACAGGTCTGAGCACTCCAGGATCTGTGTTTGCATATGTGTGATTTCAGAAACTGAATCTGGTTCTAGATATTGCATCTAGCACCTGTTTCTATAAGAATCCACCAAACAGAGGCTTTTCTGTGAACACTCATGTAATTTTGGGTGAGGAGTTTATAAATGCATACAAAATCCACAAAATCCATAAAAGCATTAATCAAGGCTACAAACAAAACAAATTACAGGCATATCCCAGGAATTCATATGCTTCTCTGCATAGAAGGAAATACTCCAAAATACCATGTATTCCAAGATACTACAATATGCAAGGAAAAAAAAAATAATATGAATAAATTAAAAATTATCTAAATATAATTAAACATATCTACTCAAACTTAGGGGGCTTAAACAAAATATCACTTTTAAAATCTGCATCAATATACCACAATGTTCAAAGTCCTGTTGTTCTAGTCTTGAAACTCAAATTCACCCATCACTTCCACAAAAAAAAAAAAAAAAAGAAAAAAAGAAAAAAGGATTTTTGGAAATAATTGCAGGTTACTGGAAATATGCTGTAAAGGGCCACATGGGAAAGCCTGTTCCAGAGCCAAGACCTGTCACCAAAAGTACCCTGACTCTGTCTCTGCTGTCAGATTAAAAAACTACTGGTTGAGTCACTCCAGCAAGGACCTTTTTCTGCAGTCTTCTCACTTTTAAGCAGCCTTTTAACAAGCCACTCACTGCTCTAAAGATACTATTTTGCTTATGAATTTTGGAGAAATAGAAACCTTTCTGATTTCATAAACTCCTGCACCTCTTGGAATTCTGCTTTTACAAATGGTGCTCCGTTTCTGTGCCTGTGTCTTCTTTCAGGTACAGTATACTAGGTCTAGCTGGACTGTGCCTTATGTGACTAATCACATTATGACTCCTGTGGAGTTGCACTGTTTCAAAATTTCTTGAGTAATAGTCTGTTATGAGTACATACTTATTCCCATGTCATGCGAACAAATTTGTTCTCACAGTTTGTCATGGGCCATCTGCTGTTTCATCTTTGCTCCTGGCTTAATTTCAGTGAGATTTTATTCACTCCCTGACAAGACGTGCATTTTTTTACTCATTTGGGACTATCTTTTCCAAGAACCTGAGGTCCTTCTCTGACACAAAGCCAGATTTTTCGAAGTGCACGGCAGCTTCGGTTATATCTTACGAAAGAGGAGATGCCCTGACATCTCTGGAGGGGAAACTGGAAAGGTAATGGTGCTGGGCAGTGAGTATTTGCTCACGATATTTGTTGCCTAACACATTTTTTCCCCATTCTGCTCTAAGTACTGCCCAGATGTGGCTCACACAGGCTGCACTTCATGGTGGCCAGGCTGAAACAGATGAAAGTCCTTGGGAGATGTGCACAACAGAGCCAAGAGCAAAGCCCTGTTTCACTCCCTTCTCCATCAACAGACATTGCCAACACAGCCCTCAAGACTTTCTTGACCATATTGCTCTTTATTTCTTCTTCTTAGATAGGGAAACCTTTACCCTCACAACACAAGTATAAGGTAGAGCAGAAAAATGTGCTGTATGTGCCTGGCCCTCACCAATGAGCACAACTCCTGTGGATTTGCCTGTGGTCCCCTTCCCAGCAGCTTGCTCAGATGGAGAAGTGGCTGGAGAGAGTGTTTAGATGCCCTGAAACTAAAACAAGACTGGCAGCTGCTTCCAGAGACACACAAAAAATCCAGTAAGGAGAAGAAAATATTGTACTCAATCAGATCAGATGTCCACCCAGTCTTATATTTTGTCTGTGACAAGAGTAACTGCTGCCTCAAAGAAAGCTACCCAAAACTACACAATGACATTTATGCCATGATCTGGCATAGGAAATTACCCTGACATTTCATCAGTGAATCAGATTTTCAGTCCAGGGCAGATGTTTACACTGTCTGATATCACCTTTTATACAATGAAGGCCAGATCTTTGATTTAAGATTAGATTCCAAATGGCATTTAACTGCTTGGATTACTGCTGTGAATTCTTGCTTATTTACCTTTTTGGATCTTGTCGTTGAATGCACTGGAGTGAAATCCAAAAGATTTTTCCTTGTCTTGAAGAAGACAGCCATTCTAATATATTTAATTCTTCTGAGATTGTTGTTTTCTTTCCCTAATAAGCACTATTGTGTTTCTGAATGCTCTTATTATGTTCTCATTATCCGTGTAAACATCCCATCCTCATTTCTTTTTTCTTTTTTTTCTTTTCTTTTCTTTTCTTTTCTTTTCTTTTCTTTTCTTTTCTTTTCTTTTCTTTTCTTTTCTTTTCTTTTCTTTTCTTTTCTTTTCTTTTC